>MU270035.1:728944-740800 GCA_021432635.1 Thozetella sp. PMI_491
ATAACCACACCCCTGTAGGACGGTTTCGCGGCAGAGACACGGCGTTGATAGGTAGGATCCGATTGCGCCCTCGATCGCAATGGATGGCTCGCAGATAGTGCGAAAAAAAGGCTACGGCCGGGCGTGGGATTGTGGGCTTGAGGTACGTTGCGGTGGGATGGGGGAAGCGATGGAAGCGATGGGGTACTTGGGGAAAGGAAAACAAAGTACCTGAACGAATGAGGCTATCGAGATAAGGGAGGTGGGCTTCTACATGCAAGTTACGTGCTCTGACGCAAACGCGGGAGGGACGAGCGATGTTTTGTGGCTCGGGTCTTTTTTTTTTTTGGAGGGGGGCTTGGGGGACGAAAATGATGGCAAAGGCATTTGTGAAGGGGCCCGAGGGGCTCCGTTGTCGCCTCTTGGGGCCACCCTAGCCGGGGTCGGCCTAGTATAGTTTCCACGTGCCGTTATCTTGAGGTCTTCCAGGTCTTGTCTGAATTCCACTAGGCGAAAAGCATCGTTGCACTACCCACTTGGCCAAAGGCTGGGGGTAAGGAGAGGGGGGGGGAACTGCACTGTCCATAGTATTCCGTACTGGATAGGGTAGGTAAGGCAGCCCCGGGGGTGGGCAAGGGGACCAAGGCCTGTTGCTGCTTTGACACGAAAGATGACGACAGAGGGAAGCTATCGTGAGGTAACAGCAACCACGAGGAGGGGGTAACCTCGAGCTTCTCAAACTGGGGAGGCACACACCACGGCACTGTCCAAATAGTGGCCGTTGGGGGGAGTGGGCTCCAACGCTCTAGACTTGACGCTGCTGCAGGAGGAGCAAGGAGCAGGGAGGGAAACAACTACGGAGACCTTACGCAGTACGACGAGCCGAGATGACTCCTCGTTGGGTTGTTCGGGCATCCACAGTGAACCGATTTCCATATCCCATCCCCCAAGTTGCACCCCAAGCACCCATCCTCCAGGTGCGGGACCTTCACCCGACGCTGCCTGGGCCTGGGCTGCCAACGGCTCCTGAGCCCAAGTAACAATCACAATAAAAAAAAAACTTTTTTAAAAAAAAAAGAAGCCAGGCATCCCCAGCCCAGCCCACCGGGACGAAGACCAAGTGTTAGGAGCCCGACTCCACTCATGACTCCCACAAACTGGATACTGCTTTCGGAAAAGATGGTCCAGATGGATTCGTTTCGAACATTGACTAGGCTGACCTACGTCCCTCGTTCGCCGTTCGGGTTCCTGCCGGCCCTGGCAGCCTGCACCGCCAGGCTTGTCCCTTTTTTTTTTCTTTTCCTTCTCATCTCTCTCTTACTCTCTTCTTAGCCAACAGCGAGTCACCGCCTGGTCAGCCTGGGCTGGTCCTGCTGGGGTCTGCTACAACGAATTTACTTTCGAAGCGGCGCCGCCTTTCAGGCTTGTCGCTCTCGCCCACGTTGTCGCCCTCTTGGCCAGGACAGGCCTCTTGGCCCTGGCGCCCTCGTCACGGAACCGTTCCTATTGGAAGGACACCATGGCCGTGCCATGGCTGTTAAGCGGCCCACTTGGGATGCTCTTTTGACTAACATCAACGCAGGTGGAATGATGGACATCCACGTCTTTGCCAGGGACACAAGCGACAGCAGGATTGCCCTTTGGCTCGTGCAGCGCGCAGAGGCTCAGGACGTGCCCCCGAGCTCACCGTTCCGTAAGCGGAAAGCGCTGGGGAGGTCGAGGCTAGGCCTAGTTGTCAATCGACTCCATGCCTGACACTTTGACACGCTCTCCATCCGCCCCAAATCGCCTGCAACTCTGGCTCTGGGAGAGGTGCTATTCTCATTTGCTCTGCGCGCTACGGGACGATGGGCCGGCTGGGCATGCTAATTGGGCGATGCACCTACCGCACAGCCTTCGCTTGCCTTATCTGGCTGCAGTCGAACACAGCGGAGCCTGCCAGCTCATATCGCTTTCATAGATCGAGGACGGAGCCAAGGGGGCGTGAACGCCGCACGCGAGAGGGGGAGTTAGAGGTGCCATTTGACCGAAGCGTCTGAGCCCGAGGTGCATCTCGGCGTCGTGGCTCCTCTCGGCCAGCGCTTGCGAGTGCCAGTTTGGGGGTGTGGTGGGTGGAGGGAACTCAACTCGTCAGTTCTCAGTTGCCCGGCAGGCCGTGGGCAAGCGTGGGAACGTGGTCCAAGGAGAGAGCAAGGAGCGGGAAGCCCCTCGGGACTGTCGCGGCACGGGACGTCCAGTTCCATAATCCCGCCTGCAATCAGCTTCGGAGGCTATTATTGTGGGTTTCGTATAATCGCTCAATGGCCGGCAAGGCGGCGCAGCAGGGCAACTCGTGCTGGGTTGGAGGCTGCGGGTGAGACGACGAACCGAACCGACGTCAATCATTGCTCGAAATCCCGCCGCCCGAGTAGATGCCGCAAAAGAGCAGCAGCGCCGGAAAGGGAACTCCAGAGAGGGTGCGTCCAATATCGGACGTCGAGGTTTCCATGGCATGCAATGCCTCGAGGCCCAAGGTGGCCTGACCGCCAATCATGCGAAAACGTGCCT
Organism: Thozetella sp. PMI_491; assembly: GCA_021432635.1. Taxonomy (NCBI): domain Eukaryota; kingdom Fungi; phylum Ascomycota; class Sordariomycetes; order Chaetosphaeriales; family Chaetosphaeriaceae; genus Thozetella; species Thozetella sp. PMI_491. The sequence goes on from MU270035.1 coordinate 731,471, forward strand.
CCCAGACCGCGCCGCGGTTTGTCCAGCATCCTCCCCACGGCCATTATCAACCAGGCCTGTCAACCACCCTGGCTGCTTCGAAAATTTCATGGGCGTTCCGGCTGCCTGCATTCATGGTACCTCATCAACTCGTGTCATGAACGACGTTGCAAGCGTTTTGCCGTGGGGCGTGCAGACTGGCCCAAAGGGAAGGCGATGGAAGGACCTCTTCCCTGCGTCCACCCCCTTTCCAGCTTCCTTGACCCGCCCAGACCGCACCTTGGTACCTGTATTCTTCCCTACAGACGATCGAGCCGGGAACTGCACGCCCCCCGGCATTTCTGGGCGTTGCTCTCGGCGGCGGCCATCCCACTCTCACCGTTGCCAAGGGAGCATTCTCCTAGGTGTGTACATTCGCCATCCTGCGAGGCGAGCGGCTTACACGTTCATTTGTGAAACACTGCCTCAAGCATCGGCCTTTCCACAGCATGACCACGTTTTCTTTTCTCGTATGATGCTTTGCCGCCCGTGTTAGAGAAACAAGGATCCGATTTTCCCTTGCGTGCATCCTCTTGGGCAAGTGGATATCTGTCTGCGTGCGAAGAGGTCGTTGCTGAAGGCTGCTTATCGGCAACCTTCTCACAGCCAGGTATTGCAACTTCCACTAAGCATTCTCTTCCTCTACACCCCTTTGTGCACCCTCTTATGCAGTCTAACCTCCTAGCTAAACAAGTTGTATAATTATCGGGACAATTTGCTCAGAAGGACATGCGTTCGTGTCACTGTCGTCAGTTAGAGGCAGATGCAGCGTAATCCCAGCATCATGCTCATTCTGTCCCGTTGATATCGATTCCCCGGCGCCCAATCCCTGGGACAACTCATTCTCAACCAATGTATCATGCGGTGTGAGTGATCTGTTTTTGGAATGCCAAATCGGGGTCTCTACGGACATATTCGAACGTCAATCTGCTATCCCGTGTCCGCTTGACCGCAACGTGTCAAGCTTGTCGAACGCTTCTCAACCGTTGGCCGCCACCACGTTTTCACTTGGTCGATCTGACCGGTTCTCTGCGAAGGCTAGTCGACAAGGATGCCTAGTTGAGTGAGTTGGTACCTATCCATGACTACCGTAAGCCCCGGGGCTCTATGTATCCCGAAATACCGTGTAATGAAGCTATCTGGGTCGATGCGGCTCTGCCTCCTATCAGCCGGCGCCACCTACATCGGCAAGCCCTCATACCAAACCCCCCTGGGTTCTCGGTAACGGTAGGATGAATTTTCCTAGTCATCTGACCTGCACCGTCGAGACCGGTGCTGGGGCATGGTAGCATGTCCCTTGTTTAACAGGCTGCCCGGCGGAGCCTGACTCCATAAACTGGAGTGTTCCTACGGTTCGTGTTCCGGTCGCTAGCCTCACAGGGACGAGCATACCTTGCATACCCGCCTTATCGTTCTTTTCCCTTCCGCGCCCGCGCCCTCTCTGAGAGAGTAGCTCTGCCATCCCTCACGGCCGTGTCCCGTGCGTGACACAGCAGCACCCAAGTTCGCTGCTAGCCAGCCAGATCTCACCGCAATATCAGCTTGGGGCTCTCCCCACGCACGGCCTACCGCGGGCAGTTAAGGGACCCCTCATGGCGGGCCGTTGTCCATAGAGAGCCCATGGTCGGCCCATGTGCCTCCCCTTCGACCCAGTCGTGCACCCGCGAGCGACTGCACTTCCCGGGGCCCAGTTCGGGTCGCACCCGGGCGCCCATGCTGAACCGGTGGTGGCGAGCAAGGGCGAGACCTACGGCGGCTTGTCTCGGCTGTCTCTGATCTAGCCTTGTGCATGCATACGTTCGACGTCTTTCACATGAAGGCGCATCACGTAGCTCTTATACGTGCGCCCTTGGGTAGTAGATAGCAAGCTATCCACGCCGACACTTGGTGGCTTGTATGAATGGAAAGCGTGGCGGTGGTTTTGTATCTTGGTGTATTCGTGGGGGCAGTCTAGGCCATCGTTGTGCGCCTACCAGGGGGGTCCCTCTCCTTCCTCATGAGGAAGTAACCAAGGTGACTGGTCATAAGCTAGGCCAAGCCTGGGCTGAGTTGAATAGGCTTCAAATCGCCGGTGATAGTTCACCTGAAGTCCAAGATGTGACTGCATACACGCGTGTAGAAGCACTGCGTTCACTTATGCGGTGTATTTGAGTTTTCTATAGTGATTGCTAGGGTTACTGCTGCTTGAGTGGCCTTGTTGTCGCTTCTCCAAAGATATCTGCGTGGAAAAAGTCTCACGGAGCTGGTATAGAGGTCTGGGCGATAATGGTGACCGACATGCATTCCTGATTACTCTAAGTACTTGCAGCAGAGACCTACCAACGCTCTTCGGTGCAAAACGCTAAACAGTAGAGCTATCTAGGTTCCTTGCCATACACGCAAGCCATCCGAGGGAACTCCTGTAGTGGGTATATCTTCTAAATGCGCCAACAAAAAGCAGACCAATTATCTCCTTACTCAATTCTACCGCCAGTTCTTGCATAGTTGCTTAGTCCCACACATCGGTGTCCATCAGCCCGGCGGCTAGGAAGGTCGCGTTCAGAGGGTTCTGGTTCTCCTTCCCAGTTTGGATGCCCATCTTGCTGAGCTCCGCGTCTGTATCGGCATACTCCAGGAAGTCGTCTAGGTTGTCTAGAACTGCGCTGACGTCGTCCTCTTTGCTCCCTTGCATGGCGCCTTGCATGGCGCCAGAAAGGTCTATATTGTTCGTGCTGTCTCCTTGGTGCTCTCCGAAAAGCTCGCTGCTATCTCCATTTCCATCGCCCATCACATCTTCCATGGCTATGTCGGTGTCCGCCTGGATGAATGCCTCCGCCATGGCATCTGCCGCGGGGCTTGGGCAGTACTGTTGTGACTCGCGAGGGAGCAAGCGCCCCACGCTACGACTTTGCAGAAGCGCGCCGTTGCTGATGCGGCGCGACATAGTAGCGAAATGGCGGGCGAACTGCTGCGTTGAGCCTGAAAGGTGGTTCTTGAGGGCGTCGAGGGGTGGGGGAGATGCGGCGCGATGATGGGCGGCTGTTCTGGAGCCGTTATCGCTGCTGCAGGAAGAAGACTCGTCATGGTCTTCCTCTCCGGGAAGGGCGGCCCAGGAGACTCGCTTCCTTGTCTTCGTGACCTTAGAAATAGACCGAGTAGGAGAGCGGCGGAGCCACGGATTCAATAGGTTGGCGTCCATCAGTATCTGGGTGCTTGGAAGACGGCCGTCGCCGAGAGAGATACGCGCTCCATTAGAGGCACGACGATCCCGGCAGGGCGTCTCATCTGCTGTGAAAGACTTGACAGACACAGAGAAGTCCGGTGTAGGAAGGCTTGACTGCCTTGTCTCAGGAGTCGAAGGAAGGACAAGCCGGGAAGGAGGGGTGCCTTTTCCTAGTTCTGGCGCCGAGCACGAAACGTGATCTGGTAGGGTAGAAACGTCAACGTCCATGAGACCGCTATCGCTAGTAGGTGATGACAAGGGGTTGAATTGTTTGGTCGTGGGGAGCACAGGCTGTGAAGAATATTGTCGGCGGTCTGTTGACAGTATGCCAGGAGGGTTCGACGCAGAGAATGATGCGAGGGCATGAGATGCAATAGAAGACAGGCGTGAGCAATCATGTTCCGATAGCAATAGTGTCTCTGCCGTGGTTGGGCTGAACTCTCGTGGCACACTAGCCGCGTCTGTGGACCGGAAACTTTGCATTTCCGATTGAAGGTTTGTATGAGCCTCGTTGCTTATCTGCAGGCCGATTCTAGTTGAGAGGCTAGTAATTCTATGTCCCCTGGCTTGAGAAGAAGGGGAGGGGGCAGCCAGGTTAAGAGGTGAGGAGCACGTCGTAGTCTCAGCGAAAGGTTTCTGCTGTTCGTGCAGTAAACCTGGACTGGCAGGTGCTGTGCGGTTTTCATAATCCGCCAGTATCCCCTCTGGGCTCTTTATGGAAGTCTTGGTCGGTGACTGTAGCATGACACTTCGAAGGTGACACTCCGATGTTGTGTCATTAGTATTCTTCAGTTCTAGGCTGCTGTCGAGAGCCATCACATTAGTATCCGCCAAAGGGAGACTGCTAGACACAGGGATTACTGCATCTAATTTAGGCTCGATTGTGACGAGATCATCGGCGCCAGCAAGGGGCAGCTCGTCGAACAGTTCTGGTATAGGCGAGATAAGTCCTGGGAAAAGTCCTGGAAGTCGTTCTGCTGGCAACTCCGAAGCTCCGTCGTTGACGGCAACTGCTATCGAATTATCCATCGGCTTTTCAGCAAGTTGAGACTTGAGCTGTGGCAGGCGTTCCGGCAACTGCTCTTCTGTCCCATCACGCACGAGAAGAGGCCCCGATGCACTGGCTTCGAGAGACACCACTGCTTCTTCAAGAGACACCACTGCTGCTTCAGGAGACACCACTGCTGCTTCAGGTGAGGATATCGATGCTTGCTCGGGAGCTGAATGACGTGTTGGAGCGGTGTCATCTGAGCAAGTCGCTAGAGGTGAAACGCTTTCTGTGAAAGAGCTTGGATTGAGTGACGGAGACGGAGAAGCAACCAGTGTTGGTCCGTCGACAAACGAGTCTGGCGGATCCCGGCATTCTGTATCGGCTGATGTACCAACATTGTCGCTAGGCCCTTCCACTTGTTGAACATTATCACGTTCGCCGCCGGAAGAGTAGTGGCTCGGAGAAGACGACACAAGGTTCTGTGAGACAACAATCTGGTCAAAAGTGACCTCGTCGATGCGCAATTCGGTGTCTGCTGCAAGTGATTCGATGTGGATAATCTGGGACTCCGGTTGTAGCGGAGCTGGGTCTAGCTTGAGCATGCGAGAAACCTTGCTTCTGAAGTGGAAGCTGTTGTCTTCCTGGGTCTCAAACTCGGCATCAACGCCGGGCTCTTGCTTGATGAAAACTGCCTCGTCCACGATGTCTATTTCAGCCTCCTGGACAGGTGCGGCTTGTGCTTTGGGCACCGCACGACGGGCCGTTGTCCTTGCCTCACTACCCTTGTTGTGGCGATTCCATATACGCATCGAGCGAGGTGAAAGATCTGGGATCAATGATACATCGGCAACCGGCGAAGATCGAGGCAAAATGCAACATTCTGGTTGGACTGATTCTTGCCGTGAAGCAGCGCCATCCCCATGTGCGTCTCCGATGCCGTCGTCTGCGGGGGAGGAATTTCTTCCTTCAATCTGCCGAGGCGCCTCCTCAGTTACGGTTGTCGTTGAATGCGCGGTGTCTGCGGTCTGTATTGTAGCTGGAACGAAATTCGTTACGTTCCGTCTAGACTGCCTTGTCGTCATTGAATGCTTAGGCATGCTTCTTTGGGGCTTCGCAGGGGCGATCTCGCTAGCTTCTAGGCCGTTAAGAGCTAGAACGCTCGTACTTGCAGTTGCCCGCAGAACTGAGCTATCGGATAACGGGGTGGTGTCTGGGATGGGGACCTGTTCCTCGTTGTCGAGCGACTCTTGTGTCCTCCTTCTCTTGGCACTCCTGGCCTGCCTCCGCAGCCAGGATGTAGCGGCCGATCTCTTCAGACTTCCGTGACCGGGTGTCCAGAAATCTTCTTCGGACAGTTCAGTCGGACCACCGGCTACCCTGACTTCCACTTCGACATCTGTGTCCAGAGCTGGTCCGCTTGGCACAGAGTCCTTCCGAGTGGCGCGAGAGGGGCTATGGTCATCGTGAACTGAGAGGGGAGAGGGCGAACTTGGGCTAGTCGGGACGGGTTGGCCGAGCGTAGCTACATCTGTGACGCTTGTGCTTGAGTCTGTCTCGTGAGTCGTAGTGCTGGTTCTAGACTTGGAAAGCCAAGGGTTCGTCCACCCAGCCTCCTTCGTGAACGGGCCGCGCAGAGACGCCGAGAGCAGGAAAACTGGATTCCCGCGAAGGAAACTCTGACCCTGGGCCTCGATGCGCCGGCGGCGCTCGTCTGGGTCTTCATGATCGTCGTCGTCGGAGCCGGCGTAAAGGATGTCGTCTTCGGCTAGGGATGCCTCGCTGTAGATGGGAAACTCGCCAGGGGCAAGCCAACCCCATTTAGAAGCTGCATTTCGCTTCATTGTCGTACTTGATTGCCATGAATCGTCTCGGGATGCATCAGGGTTGCTGACGACGGAGGGGGATGATTAGATAGGAGATTGTGGTGGGCTCAATCCGTGGTCGATGGTGAAAATGGCAGTCGTTGCCCGGGGAGGTTCTGCCCTGAGCGCCCGAAAGAAGTTAGTGGGTGACGCGCTTCCATTTACGCGACTTCAATTAAAGAGGGGACGCGAGATCACATGCGGTTACCTAAATAGGCGAATTATGGGGCCGTAGACATGGGATAAACAAACGCCTTCTAGGCAGAGACGCCCAGCCGATGGTCCCGCACGGCCGTTGCTCTCTATCTAGTAGCTCTTAGCTGTCTCACGATGACCGTGATTCGATCAGCCTTGAAGAGACGGTGATGCATGCGGCAAAATTTTGGTGTCCTTGGTTCATAGCCCTAATAATATGTGCGCGTGGTGGCGGTGACAGCTGCAGCCGCCAGCACTCCGTATTTCGAAATGTGTGCGAGCAAACGCTACAGCAAATTTGTCAAAGAAGGCTTAGAACGCCCCCTTTCCCTCAAGCATCCGTTTTCGTTCTCTATACAAAGCACCTATAGGCCTTGTCTAGTATCCAGGTTCAGCGGGCATAGTGGAGCCGAGTCACAGACATATGTGGCTTTCTCGTCAAGGCATCCCGTTACCTACTTCCTTGACAAATTTCATGATCTGGGTAAATACACACCCGCAGTGGGTACTGTGCTGCAACTAGCCTATTTGTATCTTCGATTCCTGAAGCTCTACTGCCTTGAAAAGCTATAAGAGGCTCAGAGGTATGCGCCATAGAAGGCGAACTGGGGATTTAAAAGTTGGCTACCTAGCTAGGTAGGTGTGCAATAACTGTTACAGCAAGGATCCATTTCTGGCCGGGCTGGCGGCTCGGTAAGCACCAAAACAGTGGAATCAATCTTTTTCTTGGAGACTACACTGACCCCGCAATATATGCTCTCTTTCCATAACCTCAGCCCTGGGAACAAGAGTCGTGGAGAAATGCGTCTCCTAAATACTCGCTCAATGGAGCTGGCGCTATTCGCGTCTGATGCGCATCGGCCTACCTATGCAGCCTTATCCCACACTTGGGAGGATAACGAAGTAGCCTATCAGGATATGCTCTCCTCGTCAAAAGGAACGCTAGGGCAAGGGCTTAGCAAGATTAGGCACGCCTGCGAGCAGGCCGTTCGGGATAATATAGAATGGATCTGGATTGATACGTAAGTAGCTCAATATTGTGTCCCGCTTATAAAGTTTCTGTCGGCATCTTCGAGGCTCATAAAGGGTGTTGAGCAGCTGCTGCATTGATAAGACCAGTAGTGCGGAGCTGGCCGAGGCTATAAATTCCATGGTAAACCGTGGCTCGTCGTACCGTACCGGCTCTTGAACATTGATTAACACACAAACTCAGTTCCAATGGTACAAGCGATCTGTAGTCTGCTACGCCTATCTGTCGGATGTGCATGATGTCTCCGAAATCCAATCAAGCAGGTGGTTTACTCGAGGCTGGACTCTTCAAGAGCTTTTGGCTCCAACCGCCGTTCGGTTCTACAGTAAAAATTGGTCACCGCTAGGCAGCAGAGACGACCTCAGTCGTCAAATTACCGAGGCCACGGGTATCGAGCATGAGTTCCTTCAAGGGAGAGATCTCCGTTTTGCCAGCGTTGCGAAGCGAATGTCATGGTCCTCTCTTCGAGCGACTACCCGCACCGAAGATTTAGCATACTGTCTACTCGGAATATTCGATGTCAACATGCCTTTACTATACGGGGAAGGGGAGAAAGCCTTTCTACGCCTTCAGGAGGAGATATTAAAATCCACTGCTGATTATTCTCTGTTCGCATGGGGCAGTCTTGTTGAATCGGATACCATCCACAAATACGGCAGTGGCGCGGGGACTGGTCAGGAGCTCGTCAACTGGGATGTGCAGAGAGACACCACTCCGCTTCTGGGTCTCTTCGCCGCATCACCACGAGACTTTCAATATTCGAAATCCTTTGTCATGCATGGGCCGTATATGGACTATTTGACCATGGATACACAGCCGCCGATAATTTTTGGCCGAGGAGTCCGTATCAGGCTACCTACTCTGGGCACATGGGAGCAACGCACCTACTGGTGGAGCCCACTAGAGCTTCAACAGTCCCGGACGGGATGTATTGCCATCCTCGGCTGTAAATTGAGCGATGACACCGAAGACGCTATCGGCATCCCACTTATGGGCTGGGCCAACAGGAACATGGGCAGGAGGCAGGACCTTGTCGTGCTCCGAGACGACATCTACCGACCATTGTGGCGAGGAGGGGTTTCAGACCGCCTGAGAGAGATGGTCATCAAACCCGAGGTACGACCGGAGCTCCAGACCGGCGATATCATTTTCGAGGAGTTTGACTGTCCGGGAATGGTATTTGCCGGTTGCGATTATTACTCGCTGCACCTCGAATATATGGCTGCAGAGCGACTGATACGACCTCGTAAGGTGGGACCAAGTGGACGGATCTTTTCCGCCTATTGGGAGAGAAAAGGCAAAAGCGCGAGAGCTCTGGCTGTGGTCTTTGGCAAGGTCAAGAGAGCAGATCTCTCCCTTGCCGAACAGCCTTTGTATGTGGGCTTCAACTCTGTTCGTGGCAGGAAAGAGACGCAGGGGAAAGCAGATATCTTTGATACGACGATTGAGAACTCGCTAGAAGCCAACCTTCACGGACAGCAGTCGCTGCCATGCCCGTTTGGGGTAGCCACTTGGACTTATAAGCAGGGGTTTGACCAATTTCCAGTTGCTGTAACGTCGAGGAGGACATCGTTTGTGAATAATGGAACTACTGTTACGGTAGACATCATCAAGATACAGATGAACAAACAATTAAATAGAGGCTAGAGCTTATCAACGTTATTTATTATCCCTGAAGAGTGGTACGAACGGCAAGGGAGCTGAATAGAGGTTTTACTCCTATAGACTGTTGTCTGCCTGATTCTTGGCCCTATAACTATACTTCACTCCTTAAGGAGACAAACCCAATGTATGAGTCTTCTATAGGAATAAGTGTATTCATGTACTCAAAATCAATTACTGCAGAAAATAATCTAGCCATAATCTGCACGACGATTCTTGAAGAGCGAGAGAACCAGCGGCTTGGGACTGGCGGAAATTGACAATCATGACAACCGAGAGTTGCACTGAGCAGGCCATTTGGTGAAGGCGTATCGGTAGACTTTTTTTTTTTGGCTTTGCTAAGGCGAATGTAGAGGTGCAGACAGTGTCG
>MU270035.1:815828-833879 GCA_021432635.1 Thozetella sp. PMI_491
GGGGGGGAGACGACGGCGATGGGTGGACCCCTCATATTTCGCGCCTAGCAAAGTTGGCGTCATTAAATACGGGATTGGGCTAGCGCTTGGTTCAGAAGCGGGCGATAATCTCCCCCCTAACTGTAGCTGGATTAAGAAAGGAGAGGGCGGGGGGACTGCCTAGGCTAGTGCAGTGATTGGAGGACTCTGCACAAGCGCCGACAGCAGCGCTTCATTCGCCTTGGCGTCAGAAGCCCAGATTCGGCCTGCTTGCCAAGCTCGCATACGGTACTACTCCTCAGAGGGCTTGGTGCATTTTGCATGGCCCAATCACCGCCATTACGAGATGGCCATCACTCGCTATCCTACGATCAGCGCCATCCGGTCTCTCCAGGAGCCCAAGAGTATAAGACAGTTCCCCATACGTCGGGACGCGCAGATAGAACTGCTCTAGCGGATCTAGAGCTAACGAGTTCATACCTTCCGCCAGTGTTTCCACCAACTTCCCCAGATAGGTGATTTTCTCGCCCCGTGGGGCACCGAGACATATGAGAGTCGGCAGGGTATGCCATGCATGCTAGTGTGGTCGCTGGAGCTGCAATTGGAGAGTTTGACGTCTGGGGCGGTTAGGGCAAGAAGGGTCAATATAGCTTTGGATGCAACGAATATTATCTGCTTAAATAAAATAAACAGTTTGGTTCACACGTGTCAGATCCGACAAAAATTCCTTGTCTTGGGTACAGGCGACTTGAGGCTCTGTGTTGGCACACGGACCCCGCAGCCCTACCCGCTACGGAGCACAAGTGGCTCCCCGCACATCTTCGCTAGGCGCTACTGCACACTATGACGGGAGCTACATCGAAGCGAAAGTTTAGGAAATGTGAGCCGCAAAAGAAGGGACGCGAGCAATACACTATCAAAAGCGTCCTCTGGGGAGTAGGCCAGCGACTTTCGCTCATTTCCTTGGCGCTGCTGCGCGTTGATGCGCTCAGCTAGCTGGCACTGCCGTCGGCCGCGGTCGGCGCTTTAGAGCCGCCCGGATCATGAGCAGCAAATCCAACGTTACTGCTACTGACTTTGGCGAAAAGCCCATAGATTATTTTCCAAAAATGCAAAGTGGCGGCCGGCCCTCGAGGGTTAAAAGTGCTGGAGACTCACCAGTTCAGCGCATCAAAGCCGCCGAATTGCTATCGAGAGCCCCTGCATGACGTCGTCTTCCTTCGTCATAGCGCCCCAGATCCTGTCCGACCGGCATCAAGAACCACCCAAACCTTACGACGTACATTCGAGATTTCTCTTTGCACATCGTACGTGTCTGGTCCTGTTCAGAGACATCGGCAACACCGTCAAATACAAGAACGACTATCTTAGCTTTCTCGCCCAGCAGCCGAGGTAGTCTAAGGCCGTGATGTTTACGCCTGACAACTATGGGGCATATGGGTCCCATTGAGACTATACGCTTGTTACCCCTCGCGTGTTAGTGGGATAGAGTACCCGGGATGATTCGACCGTCTGTAGAGGAGTTTCTTCTCCCTGGCCGTGCCTCCTACCGCCTACAGGGTTCAAACCCATTCTTTTGGGTGGCAACCTATTTCTTCCGTCTCGACGGCACCTAGTCGGCGGAATGGGGATCGAAGACTTCTGTCAGATGAGAGAACTGGAACACTAACGGACACAACAATGTGCATGGACACGACGTTGCCTAGCCCAGCACTCACGTCGCAGAGCTAGAAAAATAGGATGCTAGCTAGCATCATAGCCTTTCCTACTGGAGACTGACTCGCAACTTGTTGAATCGCCGTCACAACGGCTTCCTGCTATTCAACTCCTCTGTGCTGGTGAGGGGTTTAGCGTCACCCTGTCTGTGGGCCAGCCTGTAAATAAGCTGGATGGATTTGGGAGGGGGGGGTAGGAGGTGGCAACTCTAAGGTCAGTGAGCAGTCCTCCGCGTCGGTGTTTCAGTGCTGGCTAGAATCTCTGAGCTCCTTGCTAGCCCAGGCGCAGATAATCCATAGTTCCGATTTCTCCTCTGTTCTTATTAAACATAGATGGATGATTATCAAATCGATCTCCGCTTTGATGCATGCCACCCAGGACATATGCCCAGCGCAACTAATGCCAGTCTTCGGATGCTGTGCGATCCTTCTTCGAATATCTCAAACAATCTCCTTTTCAGTGCATGGGTTCAACATTCCTATGGGAAGAAGAAATAGGTAAAGGCGGGGATTCTCGTTCGAGTTCAAGATCATCTACTAGGTAGTTGGCATTTACATGGACCATTGTCCCGCAGACTAACGAATGTGACTTCCGCAGTTACTGCTGTTCGTCGCTGCCAGAAGGAGTATGAAGGGGGTTTGGCAGGTATGAGCCTGCATTAGTCCAATATTCCATGCCACCATGTATTCTTGGCGGCAGTATACAGCGGGACTTTAGACTTGTTCATTTGCGAACGCGGCAAGCTTCAGGGATATCTACTTCGTAGCCAGGAATCTCGGCAAGGATGTTTATAGAGGTACGATTGCCTTGCCCTCCTGGTAGCGATCCCAGTTCGGCGGATTTACAACGTGTTGCACTTAACACTATTTGCCAGTCTTCCCGGGAGGCTCTTGCTACCTAAATGGGCACTATGCCAAACATAGCTACCGGTTCGTCGGGATTGCCGCAGAGAACCTATACTGCGGGTATATTGGGGAAGAACCCGTAGATTTGAGGCGAGTCCTATGTTGTTCGCCTGCGACGGGGGCCAGCGAGATTTTCATACCTCCTAGTAACGTGCCCGTCGGTGATTGCTTGCATCCTCCGCGGCGGCGGATCAGAACCTGGTTGAGACATTGGCTCTCTCCCTGTGGCTACGCCCCGTGTTCATTTCAGCGCCGTTATGGCGAAGCGGCTCTGGTGCCGGCGGCCATTCAGGGCCTTTTTGCCGCAGTGGCGTCACACAAAATCCGGGCCCAGGACTCGAGAATGGAGTATAAATAAAGGATGAAGACCTCCTCGCGGGATCTTGCTGTGCTGTGCTTTACCCGGCATCTCGCTACGCCGCAGCCCCAACCACGCAACCGAAACCAGGACACAGTCATTCAAGATGCTGTTCAGCAAACTTTCTTTCCTCTCTGCGCTCTCTGGACCGCTTGCCGTGGCCGCGCTGGAGACGCACGGCGGCGTGGATTTCGAGGTGCGGTTCAACTGGGGCGCCGCGGCCGAGGACACCCCCATCAAGGACGCATACGAGACGGAGGCGGCGAGGCAGGCATCCCAGCGGCTGCGTGAAGCCATCGCCGTGACGGGTATCGCCAGCGCCTGCCCCACATCTGTGGCAGACGGGGGGACTTCCGCGTCGCTGTATGCCCTCAAGGACTGCATCACCGCGGTGAACCCCGCCGCCTTTTTCGACCTTCTCGCCGAGGACATCGAGGAGGCCAACGTGTTTTGGGACAAGGTCGTCACCGAGTCCACGCAGGATCGGACAAAGTGGGTGGCTGCTCGCACCTACGTCAGGGGCTACTTCGAGGGATCTCTGTCCGCGCTCGGCTTCGCGAGCTGGACGCTGTCGGACAAGGCCGACGCAGCGAACAGCCACGCCAACCCGGAGCACTACTGGAAGAACACGGTTCTGTCAGCACTGGGCTCCCAGTCGTCCGAGATCTTCGAGGGCTGGGGCGGCGTCCGGTCGTCATTCGGGATGAAGAGGACAAACTTCACGGTGCCCGCGTACAGCCAGGCTTCGTTCGGCAGCGCCGAGTACCCCACCGAGTGGGCCATCGACTCCAGCTTCCTGGCGCCCTTCCAGCGCATCGGCCCCAAGGAGCTCGCGTACGGCGACGGCCAGACCTACGGCGTCCTGCACATTGCGGTGCGGGACGTTGTCGACAACGGCCGGGCCGGCGTGGAGGTGTACGCCGCCGTGTGGTACCCCCCGTGGGACCAGGCGGACGCGGCCGACCAGGCCGAGTTCATCAACAACTACTTGAGGGACGAGTCGGAGCACATGGTCGTTGAGATTGTCAACCTGAGCCTGCAAGCTCGCGCGGACCTGACTGCTGCGTAACTGGAGCGGCGTCCAAGATGGATGTGTTGCATTCGTGTGTTGAATAGAATAACTAAGACGGCAAATGCAACAGCAAAACTCGGGGGCACGGCGTGCAACACGATATAGACTAGGTCTTCAAAGAGAAATAGAAAATGGCTACCCATTTACTAATGTTGCATAGTCGCTAGTGGTGATGCTCCATAGCTTATGCCGGGAACTTCCCTAGTATGCATGTACATCTGCAGAGTCTGGGTCTGATGGCAGGGGTAACGGGCGCAACCAATGCAAGAGTGGAGGCAACGCCCAAGTGTTTACTCCATAGGCGTATAGATATTGTCCTCTGCTGGAGAACTAGTCATATAGTATAGGGCTAGGTCATCTCGGGCATATGGCGAAGGTGCTTCCTCATCCTTGGGACAATGCAACACCAATGGTCAAAGCATCTTGGCCATCGACGAGTTTCTCAAACATGTCAGCAATTCCAATCTTTGAACGCACATGTCAAGGCCATTTATTATATTAACAGCAGGGAAGAGCTGACAAGCGAGAGAGGGAGGTGGAGCAACAATGTGTTTACTTCACATGTGCTCGTATATTGTCTACAGTGGGGTGTCATAAATATGAATATAGCTGGATGTACTGCCAAGATTGCCCCACTGGCGCTAGCCACATCCAGCCAGTGTTTTCCTGGCCGCTTTTGCAGCTAAATTTCCACCTTACAACATCCAACAGATGATTATCTAGTATTTAGTATACCAACCTTCAGCATCGATCACAGCCTGCACACGCTTAGGCATGGTCTTTGAGAGGTTATCTAAAACAGCCTGGTCTATAGCTCCCCAGGCATCTTGAGCTGCTTGGATTAGTAGCGCGAGGGTCTCGTCTGTATCCGGCGCAGTCTCAAGCTCTGGATATAGCTTATATATCTCGGCCTTCATCAAGGCCCATAAGTTCTCTATAGGATTAAGATCTGGCGAGTATGGTGGCCATATCATCACGTTGATCCTCATGGCCCTCAAGATATCCCTGACGATATGGGCCGTATGAACGGAGGCGTTGTCGTGCATGAAGATATCCCCATCCGCAACAAAGCCAGGGAGGAACCAGTAGTATAGTTGACGGATCACACGCGCTGTGACGCCTCCCCGGGCAGCCTCTGGATCGCCGTCCAGAGGAACCAAAGGGGTTCGGATATTATGGCCAAAGCCAGCCCAGAGCATCTTCTTCACGCCCTTTCCACTAGCTCTTCTCGTGCCAACAGCCTGTTGTTTTATTTGTTCCGAAGGACGAAGGAAACTCCAGACAGGCCGGATCCCAACACCTCTTTCAACAGTACACTCATCAGTCCACTTCACACGCTTCCAATCCTCCTCATTATAATGCCTATATGTCTCTGCCCATGCTAGTCGTGCTCGTGCGTGGTCTTCGGTCAGGTGTGGGCGCTTTCGTTGGAGCCACTTTCGTCGGCCAAGCTCACGGAGGAGGCGTTGGAGCGCTCGTTTCTTTACGGTGTGGTCGACGACGTCGAGGAGCTGCCTGTTCTTGAGGGTAGGGTCGTCAGATATAGCTTCATATAGCTGGTCGCGTTGGACTTCAGTGATCTTGTGTGGCCGACCAGATCGTGGCTGGCTGTGGTTGTTGAGGCGTTCTTTCTCGCGGCGGCAGGTGGTTCGAATCGTACCAAGGGGAATCTCGGGGTGTAGCCGGTGGATACGAGTGTAGCTAAGACCGTACGACTTTAGCTCGCAGATTCGTGAGCGTAGCTGAGGATCTAGCTCGCGGCCACGCCCCATTGTCAAGCTGTAAAAATATCATCTGGTGGATGTTGTAAGGTGGAAATTTAGCTGCAAAAGCGGCCAGGAAAACACTGGCTGGATGTGGCTAGCGCCAGTGGGGCAATCTTGGCAGTACATCCAGCTATATTCATATTTATGACACCCCACTGTAACCACTGATGGAGAATGTGCCATACTATATATCTTCCTTGGCATTCTTATTATCCTAGTCCCCAGTTAGCACACCGGATCCTTCTCATGCACAGTGCCTAGAGCGACAGAGAGAAAGTAACGGTCGAGGAGGTAGGGTTCGCGGAATCTGTATTCATGTTTCTGACCTGTATGAGGCGGGGTATCTCTCCCCTCTCTGAGATAATGCATTGGCGAAACCCTTGGTCAGGTGGGAAGACCGCTAAACACTCGATACTGTCGACGTCTTGAGAGAATATCCGGCTTGCCTCTGCGAGGAACCGCTTTCGATATATGCTCCGATCTTGGCCGATCTGGGTACCCCGGGAGCCGTTTGTCAGCGTCATCTTGGGACCCTCTCGGATGCGTTCTATATTTTGAGCTTGCTGTCTGGTGATGAGCATATGCAGTAATCGTTAACCGGACTTTCACCTCTCATTCGATCGCAAGACTGGATGGACATGGGGG
This sequence comes from Thozetella sp. PMI_491, assembly GCA_021432635.1. Lineage (NCBI taxonomy): Eukaryota > Fungi > Ascomycota > Sordariomycetes > Chaetosphaeriales > Chaetosphaeriaceae > Thozetella > Thozetella sp. PMI_491. The sequence goes on from MU270035.1 coordinate 822,270, forward strand.
AGTTCGGGAAGAGAGATTTTCCGGGTGTTCTGCCAGGCATTAGTCCATCGTGACTGCTCATATCCCGGATTCCTGTTAAAACATGAATCGATCTAGACAAGGAGCCGCATCGCATGGTGAAAGATAGCTATCGTTGAGTGCTGCGAGCCGGCAAGGCTCTGGAGGCAAAGCCCATCAGTTACACAGCATACCACATCCACATTGGCGATGACGTGGCAAGGCTATGCGCAAGCCATGGGTGCTCCGCCTACCTTAAGTGTGGATGCATCACATTACATTATTCGCCAAACCTCCGACGAGCATGCACTGCGCCAGGTGGCGTGCAAAGCGCTTTCCCCGCTCAACATTCAACATTTATCGCCTCAACAGGCCTCTTTCTCTAGTTGCCGCACTCTTTCGTATGCGCCTACAGCCAAGCGAAAAAAATTTGCGCCACAGAACTGAGCCATGCCTATCTTTAAGCAGAAGATCCCAGCGAGGTATGTCAATAAGCCAAAGCTCAATGGCTACCTCGACGAGTGGTTCGGCCGTGGACGTTACGAGTATGAAGTGGTGAGTTTGCCTAGCCGTCTGCCCTGCCCATCGGGCTCTGGCTACCTAATGTTGAGGTTCCTGCTAAGAGACATGACCGTTGCCGCAGGTTGATGATGAGATGATTATAATTACCCTATATGATGCCAACGCAGTCTTGACCGACGTAAGCGTTTGTCCTCCTTGCCAGCAGGGTTTTCTAGTGGCGGCCTAGTGCATAGCCGGGTCTAACTTAAGTCTCCGCAGGACCAGTTGGAAATCATCCGGGACAATTGCTTCTCGAGCGGCTAGGCAAAAGCTATTTTGTTTATTGTGCCTATCTCTGTTGGCTTTGCGTCGTCTCTTCACCTACCCCGTTGGCACATCGACATGCCGAATCTCCGAGAAGATATCCTAGCGTTGCGCTACCCGCCACAGACGGAACAAACCGAAAATGACGCTGGCCCCGAGCGCTGTTTCATCCCTCATCAGTCACTCTTTCGCCTGTTGACCGAGGAAAGAATCTTGGAGGCCGTAAATAGCATTGATGAAGCTCATCTGGAATGGCATCTGAAGGAGAGAACCGTTGGCTGGATTCTGGAAAGCGGGCGCGTCATTTTCGGAATTCTTGTTGTCCTTGAACGCACAGAGTTTATCTCGGAATTCACACAACACAGCCTGTCAAATGAGAAACTCCCACTTGCGGACGGTGTCCTAAACGAAATGGTACCGAGCATTGCTCGGGAGTTCTTTGAACAGCAGTGGGAGTTTACAGCACCACAGCTGGCCCGGGATGTGCTCCACAGGGTTTTGCATCCGAGGTGTAGATTGCCCTATACCTACAACGAACAAATTGATGAAGGCGGGTTCGGCAAGATCTACAAGATCACTGTCCACCCGGATCACCAAATGGTTCCACTGCTCTCAGAAGGCCCGGTAATATCCGATTTCTATCATTTGTCCATTAAGTAGCGAGGGCGGATTGACTAATGTTCCAGATGCAGGGGCAGGAAATGGTGCGTAAAGAATTCAAGATTTTGGCGCCAACAAGCGGCAACAGCAAGGAGGACGAAGAGGACCATGATAACGAGATGCGTTGCCTCAGCATTTTGAACGAGCTCAAGCACCCAAATATCATCCATATGCTGGGATCATACACGCACAACGAGCGGCACAATTTGCTGTTTCCGCATGTACGGGACGGTAACCTGGAGAACCTCCTGCGCAGTCCTCGGTACGAACAATTCAGGCTAGATGAGACGTTCCTAACCGCCCTCTGCGAACTCTCCTCGGCCATCTCTGACGTCCACTGGTATACCCTTGCGAAACTGAATATCGAGATGGTCGGATTCCACCATGATCTCAAGCCCAAAAACATCCTCGTCCGTGGGTCAACTTTTGTGCTTGCGGATTTCGGACTATCGAGGCTCCAAAAGGCTAGTGAGCGGCCAAAATCCATGTTCGAGGGCGGCGCGGGTATGTACCTCGCCCCGGAGTGCGAGGACTGCGACGCCGAGTTCGAGAAGCACTCAGTTAGCCGTTCTAGTGACATTTGGTCATTTGGATGCATTATGGCCGAGATTCTCACCTTCATGCAAAAAGGCACCGAGGGCCTCGAAGAATTCAGACTCAAGCGCAAGGTCAAGATTGGGGCAGAAAGAATAGCCGCCTTTCATGCCGGAATCCGGACTCCGAATCGCCATGCCCTGGATTGGATAGAAGGTCGTAAAGGGGAGCCAGGCCACTTCAGCGGGCCGCTCGTTGGGCTGATTCTTTCGATGCTTGACATGCAGCCTGAAAACCGCCCAGGTACTCGTGAAGTGGCGCCTAGACTCCGATTCATAACGGTTCAGGCACATGCTTCTCTCGTCGGGGCGCTGTACGACCAGCTAGTTGGCAAATTGCCCAATTCTTTTGACGCCTTCTCCGAATGCTCGAGGTTTAAGAGCTGGAGGATGGTCTTCGATGACGCCGTGAGCGATGACGATATTTGGAGCCGAAATCTAGACGCTCGGATGGAACTAATGTCCATTATAAGGTGCCTAGAGAGAATTCGGGAGGAGCTGGGTTCCGTCATCTCGCGATGCGAAAATGCCCTCTCCCCTCTCTTCATCACGCTCCGACGCCTCAGCGACGAACTCTTTGGCTTTCTACCAAGAGATATGCAGATGCAAGCGAAGGCGCGATGGGAGATGGACATGGTAAGCTCGGAAGAGCTTGACAAGCTTGAAGAGATGGCAAAGGCATTCGAAAACTCTTTGGTGGACAATCGCATCGGTCGTCTGGCGCGCATCAAGCGCATGTCCATCGAGGCAGCGAAGCAAAACGGAGGGGGCGGTGCCGACGATGGTTTAGAAATAGACTCCCAACTTTACCAAATCAACGGTTCTTGCGGCCACCACACTCTCGCGCTCCTTCCGTCCGAACACCCCTCGGAAGCTAACGACGCTCCGGGACGCAGGGTTCTCATCGAGTGGATTCGATACAGCAAACACGAAACCGAAAACTTCCCCCGCCTCCTCGCCCGCATCAAGGCACTCGCATCCCTTCTCAATTCATTCCCCGGTCCTGACGATTTCCGCACACTGCGTTGCTCGGCCTTCACTCACGACCGTGGAGAATGCGCCTTTGGCCTAATCTACAACTTCCCGTCCACAGGTCACGTTGCTAGCACCACCACCGCCACCACCACCACCACCACCACCACCAGTATCGTCCCAAAGACGCTTGCCGATGTCATATCCGAAACACAAAATTTCCGCGAGCGGCCGACCCTTGAATCCCGCCTCCGGCTCGCGCGCACGCTGGCTCTCTCCATAGCAGGCTTCCATAACGTCGGTTGGCTGCACAAGAGCATCTCGCCCCACAACATCCTCTTCTTCCTCTCCAAGACCTCACGCGCCGCCACATGGGTGGAGCAGCCGTATCTCACGGGCTTCAACCACAGCCGCCAGGATGATCCGCTCGCGTTCACGGTTGGCCCAACCTCGGATGCTGTGGCGCGTAGATACCACCATCCGGAGTACTCCAAGATGGGATTCGGAGCACTTCAGGGCACATACATATCTCAGGACACGTGGTATCGGCTTGAGTTTGATTATTACAGTCTTGGACTGGTTCTGCTGGAGGTTGGTCTGTGGAAGCCGCTCGATGGGATACTAAAGAAGGAACAGGCCGGGTCTCCTCTCTCGAATGAAAATGCGCTGCAAGTGTTGCGGGAGAAGAAAGTGCCACTTTTAGCGCATTACATGGGATCCGACTATCAAGACGCTGTAATGGCTTGCCTTGGCGGTTTAGGCAATACTGGTGGCGTAGGGGAAGTGGCGAAAATTGATGCGGTTAAAACTTTACAGATCGAATTTGAAAAGAGGGTGGTTGAACCGCTAGGGAGATGGAGCGTTTCAATCTGCAATGATGGCTCAAGGGCGATGAAGGAAGGGTTTACTTCGTAAAGGACAAAGTACAAGTGTAATTCAGGTTAACTCTAAGTGCTTATCTTCTTTCTCAATGTCAACTATACCTGCACCTCCAGACCAATCCCCCCTTCAGCCAATTTAAATCAAGAAGACTCCCTATCTGTGCTCGAGGCCGGTTCCCACTCCATGTCATCCCCTGAAAGAAAGACGTGCTGCAGATTATGGGCCATGCCGTGAACCCGCATGACCTGTTCTCGATTTCGGCTCTCTGGGGGTACAATCTCGGCGGCCAGGTCAATGTTGCGAACGGCCTGGAAGATGTCGTCTGGATCCTTGAAGTTCTCAAATCGCAACAAGTATTTCCAAGCCAAGGCCCCAAGCAACGGCCCGTACGCGGCCTCGCCTCCCGCCAGCGTCTCGCCGTCGCTACCAAACTTTTGGGCTTCTTCGGCAGCTTGGGCAGCGCACCGGACGGCCTCGTTCAGATCGCCTGGGTCGTGGCTATGCTGGGCGTAGCGCTCCTCGTATAAGTCGGACAGTTCGTTGTGCAACTGGGCGCGCATATCGTCCTGATCTAGATCATTCTCTGCGGCTTTGAACGCTTCTATGGCCGAGCTGAGATCCGTAATGTTTGCTGAGATGGCGTGCTTTTCCTTGCACCAGCTTGCCACCAACACGAACTGCAGAGCGCGCGTGCCACGTTCGGATGTGATAAGCGCTGCCTGCTCAGCCCACATGATGGCTCTTTCAAGGTCGTCCGTATTTTCTTGCTCCTGGTGCTTTCTCCTGAATCGGACCGCGAGGTCCTCAATCCTCTGGCTTCGCGCTGGATCGTCATCCGAGGTCAAGTTCACCGACTCTTCGCCCTTTGCCAGTGATGCGTCGAGGTCATCGAATGAGAGCGGGTTCGAGTTCTCGAAACGGAGCCAGTGCATATTGCTCAATTCCTCCAGCCTGAGCGCCTGGTCCGGGTGATTAGGGGGCAAGACAATAACCGCCTGCTCGGCCCATACAAGCGCAAGGTCCAAATCATCAATGTCCCTCTGTTGTTCGAATCGGCACGCAAGAGCCTCAGCTAGCCGGGCTTGCATAGCAGAACGGTCGGGGGAATCGTCTGCCATAGCTTCAAGATCAGCCTCGGCTTGCTGAACCTCCGTGTTTAGCCCTGCCCTATTCAAGCTGCGTTGCATAAAATCATGAACATGCTGCCCTATGAAGTCGGCAGTTGAGTAAGCGTCCCTTTGATGCTCACAGCATTGAGGATGCCTAGAGTCATGCTCTGTACTTGCGCCTTGTCTGCTGTTGGCGTCTGCTAGCCTTGCCTGAGCCTCGCGGATCTTGACTACAAGCTCGTGGATCTTTGTTAGGACCCCTGGCTTGTCGGAGTGCATCCTGTATAAGCCAGCCAGGAGTTGCATGGCCATGACCCTTTTAGGGTGGTACTTTCCAAGAATCTTCTTGCGCTGCTCGATCACATGCGTCAGCCACTCTTCCGCCTTTTCGTACGCAGTCTGGTCTTCATCTTGAAGTATGCACAGCATCGCGAGCTGCGTCATGGTGTCTAGGGTATCTTCGTTGTCGTCCCCAAACGCCTTCAGCCTGAACTCCAAGAGATACTCCAGTAGGACTCGACAATCTTCGTATCTATCGCCCTTCTTATACTGCTCGATCAAATGTTCAATCACTTTGAGAGTCTCGAGGGTGTCGGGATGCTTCAACCCGAGCACCCTTCTCCTGGTGTTGATCATTTCGAGTGAGAGGGTCTCCGCTTCTTTCCATCGCTCACCAAGCATGCAGATGGCAACCACTCTCCCCATACTCTTAAGCGTGGAGGGGTGCGGCTGCCCTAGCTTTTCCATTTGCGTTGTCATGACGTGGATCACCAGTGGCTCGGCATTCTCCCACTCCTCGCGTTCCACATACATCTTGGCAAGCGCATCCATATCTCCGAGGGTATCCTCATGGTGCGGACCGAGAACCTTCTTCTTCCGATCTAGACTCCTGATTAGTCTACTCTCCTCGTCGTCTGTGGTACTCGTCTCGCTTGCCGCGATCCTATCTTGCATCATGAGCGTCTCGACGGGGAATGTCCTGGAGAAGGTGTCGAGGTCCAAGTTGAGGTTAAACTTCACAGCTGTGCTGCCCCCACTTTCCCACCCAAACTGATCTTTGGTGAGCTCGTGAAGGTTTGCCAGAGTCTGCTCTTCGGTTTCCGGTCGCTCATTGTTAGTTATTGTCATCCTCACCTCCCCAGGCTCTATACCTAACCGCTTATGCATCCATGCTGCTACCGAGCCCATAAGGTAAACCTCATCTCGTGAAGGTCCCTCATCTGCGTTGGGGCTGGCCAGTGTCTCCGAGCTCCCAGCCGTATTCCCTCCGCTCGGATTTTTCTCTTTGTCGAAGAAGTCCACCTTGGGCGCAATGTTCTTGAACATTGAACTCATGTCGTCCGTAATCATGTCCACTGCGTCGTTAAGGTCTTGTTGTGCTATACCGCTCCGCTCCAGCCAATATTGTGACTGAGTCTGGTCGATTTCCACGGCGAACCCAATCCTATAGCAGAAGGCGAGCTGGAACGCCGCGAGGTTTCGCGAGGCCTCGTCGAAGCTGCTTCCATGGCTGACACGCTTCTGTAGGCACCTAAAAACCGTCTGCCACACTAACTCACCAGACGCTCGGAACTGGGAAAACATGCCCACTAGCTAGTAGACTGTCAGATCTCTTTTCCTGGCCTTTGCTCGCCTCTACACTCCCACCGTAACAGTACTTACGTCGAAATAGGAGGCTGACACGCCCGACACAGACGTTGTGCCGTACTCATCAATAAGCAGCCTTGATTCTCTGCCGTGTCGCTATATCAGCATTCACTCTTGTCTTCAGAAATGGAGAGACACAGTATGAACGGTCGACGTACCCAGGGGAGCCGAAAGGCCTCCCAAGCTTGTCTACAAGCAGGCGCCGCTTGTTGGAATTTGCTGATAGACTAGCGTCAAAAAAGACCTTCAGCGCCAGGTCTTGTTCCATCTCCAACTTTCTTTCCGCGCCGTTGGTAGCTGTCGCCCACGCAAGTTCCGTGAGGTCTGGCTCCCCTTTCATAGCCCGGATTAAGCTTAGGTCGAACCCCTCCCGTTCTTGCATAGTACCGTACGACAGGAGCCACATACAAACCAAGCCGTAGGAAAATATGTCGGCAGACTTTGCCTGGGCAAAGGTGACGCAGTCGCGGCCCTCGACATCCGGCGCCGTCCAGGGCCAAGATGTCGGCAGCAAAACATCAGCTCTATCGGAATCTTCGGCGAAGAGTGTCGAGAATCCGAAGTCAGCGACCTTTGCGGAGAATTCTCCGTCGACATCCCTGAAGATGAGGATGTTTTCCGGCTTCAGGTCGCCGTGTATGGCGTCTTCGGGGTCAAGTCAGCCGACTAGAAGCTCGCAAAACTCATCAACTGCCCGCCGGGGGATAGGGCTTAGAAGGAACGTACGGCACGAGTGCATCAAGAGAACAGCGTCGCCGATCTCTCGACACAGCTTTACACGGGCCTTGAAGCTCAAGCTCTTCCCCTTGGAGCACATGAACTGTCTCAGGTCGCCATGCTCCGTTTTCTTGAAGACCAAAACTGGCCAGCTTTCTCCGCCCACGACATCCCAGCAGAATCCCTCGACGGCAATAATATTTGGGTGGTGACGCACGACAGGATGGCCGAGAACGTAAACTTCGGACAGCAGCGCTTGGTAGTCCCTATGTTGATACACGCTCCCCGATGTCTCACGGTGGACTCGCTTGAAGACGAAGCCCATTTCCGTACCGTCCGACACCTCGACGCTGGCCCCTTGAGCCACGTTCGCCGTGCCTCCCATCCCGAGCGGAACGCCCGACTCCCACTTGAACGGTAGCATATCGATTCTTCTGTGCTGTGCCACGGCGAGGAAGTCAAGGAGATCGTAGGGTCCGGCCGCTTTTACGACTGAGGCACATGACGATACTGCTCCGTCGCTGTGAAAGAGGGTCAGGGGTTCATGAGGGAAGCTGGCGCTTGCCATCTCGTGATCGTTGTCGAGTTCCATCGGATGCAATGCATCCTTAAGGACTCTAATAAACCCCTGCCAGGATATCGTGTCCTTGGGATGTTCTTGCTGGTAGCGATGCCACACGGTGGCCGGCACGCCTTTGAGGTGTTGGACCGCGAAATTCCGTTTCTCATTGTCATCAGCATCTGCTCGCTCAGCCTCACAATAGGTAATAAACCCTCTGAGATCTTCGGCAGACGCGCCATTGTAGCACATTACTTCTGCCGTATCCGTCGCTATTCCCTTGCCTTTCCAACGACCCAGCCTTGTAATCGGGCCCGACTCATCAGTCTCGTTTCTTAGTTGACTGATGACATCTTCGTGATCGGAAACAATGTTCGGAAGATCTTTGGCATCCGTCCCGATCTCAGGAAGCATTTTGTCGGAGGTGTTGTCGTCATGGATCTCGCTTGTCGAGGCGGGTTGCTTGGCCTGGTTGCAGGTGTCAGGGTCGGGTAACTCCCGGACTTTATCCCGGGCGAGAGGAGTGTTTTCTGTCGCAAGGCTTTCGTCGATATCGGTAGTAAGGTCCATGGTGCTTTCGGGGAACGGCGAAGGCGTAGATTATGGGCAAGATACAAAACTACAGAGCGACTAAAAGAGAGCAGTCCGGAAAGCTGAATATGAACAGGCTTCGAAATTGATTACGAAGCGGTGACTCACCTAGACTGTGTCATTTTGTAGATTTTTCCAACCTAGGCATTGTTGCCGGCAAGACGCTGAGTGGATGGCCAGCACCGCTTCGGCCCAGGCGGAACTGCTGTGGCGAGCTGTGCGACGCGACACAGCGTCAACCAATGCAGAGACTTCAGTGCCGCAGCTTCCAGCCACTCATCCGTACGTTGATAGCCTGTGGCGAAGAACAAGGTCAGCCAAATGGGGCCACGTATTAACTTACTGCTGACTTGCCAAGTAGACCCCTGTTTGCTTCACTAGCCAGGCGTTTCTCTCCTTATTGCTGCGAGTTGGGCCTTCTACGACACCGTCAGCGAACTTGCCGGCAAAACTTGGGCATTTTTCTAGTTTGAATTCAAACTGCTAAGTTGGCTAGGTGGGCTCGCACGAGTTGCCATGGCTTGGCTTTCCGATGTACAGTCCCCGGCTGTAGCAGCGAACACCTTTCGGACATGACGAAACGCGAGATAGGTAACCGGAAACTCATTTCTTCCAGAACGAAAGACTTTATGTCCCCTCCAACGCTGCCTCGGGCGGCTTCCTCCTACGAGCGGTACGCCTCGTTCTATCACAACAGCGCTGTCAATTTAGTACTCAAGGGTGAAAAATCGAAAGTTATGTTCTTCTGATACGATATGGGAGGCAACCCACGGCCCATTCCTCCTGCCTGCTACCCTTCGGGCACGCCAGCACCTTCTGCACTTTAAGCCAGATTTTCTACCCACGAACCCTTGTGCGGCAGTGGCCTCCCGCTTCCAGCTGTAGCTTACCCCGAACCTATGCCGACGATGGGATTAAGGAGTGTTTGAAATAGCTGGAAAATGGTAAGATGGTTGTGTTGAGCTTTGCAGTGGCCCGTTTAGAGGAAGATATGGACATTCTTACCCAGGCTTCGAGATCCCTCTCCTTTCCCCTAAGCTCGCGGAATTTGGCATCCAGTTGTTCTGGAGCTCTGCGTTAGCGGAAAATTTCGAATATTTACATCCCTAGAACCTACGCGTGGTGACGTATACACTTGAAAGCCTTTGATCTTTGGCCAAGCCGTCCAGGAAGTCTTTCGACCCTGGGTCGCTCCCAATCTGGCTAACCTGGAAGATGACGGCTTCAAAATCGTCAGTGCTATAAGCAACTAGAAGAACGAGAGTAGGATGCGAGGTTACCGCGTGGAGGGAGGCCCTTCTTCAGCAGCCAGTTTTGACACTGAATAATCTCATTTCTCAGCGTATCTCGCCGCTCTGGGGATGGTTCTTGGCCGCCGGGAATACCGTCGGTAATTATCGAGACAAAAAGCGGCCTGGTCATTTTTGTTTTGTACACAAGGGGGTCCAGAATTTGTGTTCGAAGATTGGTCCCAATTTCCGTTGATCCCGACGGTTGTGTTTGGGACATGATTTTTTCGATGGCGTCCATTCGAAGGTTGTTAGCTTCAGGTAGCTTCTTGTTTATAAACCGCAGGTGAACGCCGATAGTGTCAGGTACCACTTCGGTACAGATCGAGGCTATTCGGCGAGCCAGGTTCCCCTGATCAGCCCAGCGGTCCTCCTTTTGGCTGTTAATCTCCGGGCTCATCGATCCACTGTCATCTGCGTATGTTGTCAGTCTACCTCGATGCATGTGGGCTGCAACGGAAGCTCAGGTTTGATACCGCAATAGATGACGGGCTGATAAAGCGCAAACTTAACGAGATTTTCAGTGTTGGTCGACTGACCCAGCACCGAGGTATCGTCGTTTTGCAGATCTACCGCCTTCGACACAAGCGTTTCCAGTAGAGGGTTGTCACTAGTCGGGAAGAACGTGTCCAGCTTGTGCTTGTGGATGAATGCATTGGCGCTCTCCTTGAAGTCTTCCTTCGTCTTCGGCTCAGGCACTTCCTAAGGCAGGTCAGAGATAGATAGGGAAAATAGAGAGACAGAATTTCGCGCTCGCTTACCTTCGCAATCTTCTTGGCCACTGAGCTATCCTTGTTTCCGCTCATTTGGAACTTGTTGAAGACCTTGTTGACCATTCCCGTCACGGCGGGGCTGTTAGCCCAAGCCACAATGAAGAGAATAAACGCCACGACCAGCCCGACGATAGTGTCACGAAGTTTGCTCCTCTCCTGAGTCGACTGAAGGGCGTCACTGATCGCGGGGTCGCCAAGCGCGGCGGCTAACGTCATGGCCTCGTCGGTCTTGCCATTCGCTTGCACAAGAAGTTCAATAACATCGAGGTCCCTAAGCTGGTTTAGCTCGTTCACAAGGGGTGTCGAGCCGTTGTTGAGGGACGGGTGAGAATATTTGGCGTTTGCCTTATGTTCTAGTAGGAGGCCAACGATCTCGAGCCGGCCGTCGCCTCGTCCTCGACTCGTCACAATCCACAAAGGTGTGCGCTGCTTGGTCGAGAGGCCATCCGCTTTGGCACCCTTATTTAGGAGAAGTCTGACAACTTCGACATGTCCTCCCCGCGCTGCTAGGGCAAGCGGCGTGAGGCCGAGAGTTCCGCTTCCCGTCTCGGTGCTACACTCGTCGACTTTGCCAGTTTTGAGATAGCCGTCTAGAGCTGCGGCGGTAAGGGACCCAGCAGCAGCATCCTTGTAGAGGGACATCTTGAAAAGATGCTCTGGAATCTAATGGAATGGGCCTCGGAAGAAGAAATCTCAATATAAACGCATTGGGAGCTAAGTGCTGGAGAATTCTAATGAAAATTTGCGAAGCTAGTGGTGCGGCGAGGACAGGCTCCGTCGAGAAGCAGCGGGGCGCGCCCAGGTTCATACATTTTACATTAACTGGACCACTCTGATTCCAAATACAGAGCAGTACTGCCGGGTTTTCCGTGTTCACCGAGCTCAAAATGTGATTGTAGGAGAGCCTGCAGCTCCTTCTCTGACAATATATGTCCGTGCCCGCAGCAGCTGACCCTTTGCTGAAGAAGCCCAGTTGACGACATGTCTTCTCGTCTT
>MU270035.1:834089-1080265 GCA_021432635.1 Thozetella sp. PMI_491
TGCCAAGAAATTTCTATACAGCATAGAGCAGACGCTGAACCGCGCACGTTATAGTACTTGATACGCAAGGTAGATCAAGGCGGTTTGTGTATAGCCCGCGGGGGCGCGGAACGCGTGAGGGCGGACTCCTGTGCGCCCTGAGCGCGTCTTGCTAAGGTCGTGCTAGCCGGGTCTTGGCCCGCTGAAACTAAGCTAAGTGGCGCCCTAAGTTCCGTTGCCGGGCGACCAGCACCGGCTCTCGCCAAGCTCGCCCGTGCGTCCGAGCTAGTGACCCCGCCGGCGCTCATGTTTACATTCTGACAGACAGCCGCGTCTCCAAAATCTCCGGCTGCTAGGACGTTGTAATTGAGCCGCATAACCAAACTCGGGCCTATTGGCAGGCTTTGCACTCAACCCTCCTTGATGTTGGTTCGACTTTTTGGCTGCATTTTCTCTACTGCTGCAGCCTGCGTTCCTATTCAGCATTGCGCCTTCTCCCGACTTCGCGCTTGTCCAGGGACGGTTTTTTCCAAGGCTTGCCGCGTCAAAAAGCACAACGAAGCCCACAATTGAACCCTCAAGCCCTCTCTGCCCTCTTCACTCGACCCACCGGTCAGCCCTTCGACTTCTCAACCAAGTCCACAAGCATCACTTTATGCCGTATGGACTTCAGATAGTATAGTCGACACAAATCATTGTTTACAACCGCGACAATGGGCCACGCCTGGCTCGATTCCCTCTCCGAGGACTGGGTTTCCCAGCCTGGATCGGACACATCTCTCTCCGCCCCGGCGGCGCCATCCCAGCACGCGACAAACTCAACATCACCGACATCCTCTAATCCCAAGCTGCCTATTAGCCGGATCCCACGAGCGAAGCTTCCGAACCAAGGCCAGCCCGCGGCCGCGAATGACGGCAGCAGCCGCGTGCTCAGCGAGCGGAGCTTTAACGACATCAACCTCCCAGGCTCTACGCGCCACTCTCCGTCAAAGCTCTCCCAGGAGATCAAGGCAGAGCAACGTGGCCGGTATGCCAGCCGCTCCATGTCCGCTTCCACATCCAACTCGGTTGTGCACAACACCGTCCAGCACAAGTCGCTGAGTGCATCACCTGCAAAGACTCGAGGCCAAACGCCAGAGTGGAGGAGACGCTTGGTATATGGAGACCTCTCGTATGGCGAGCAGCGCGACCTGTTTACCTCGGCCGGGACCGGACTTGAGGCTATTTTCAAGCCCCCCGCCCCTATGGCCCCCGGCAACTTCCCTGACGCGGAAGAAACGGAGCTTGAAGAAGACCAAACACATGGGCCCGAAGCTACATTACCCTCCAGCCCCCCGGCATACGCGAGGGATCCCTCGACGGTGGAGATACACGTGGATGAGTCGCAGGAAAGCGTCATGCGACCGCCACCCGAGAGACAAGGCCCGAAGCAAATGAAATACCGAAGAACAGACGAAGAGTCGGAAGAAGCTAGCGGAGACTCGGACTTTAGCATCGCCCCAGATTCATTCCAGGAGAGTCAGGGATTGTCTCTACCCCAGTCAGAAGACATGCCCGAGTCGCGCAAGGTCAGTGGCCAGAGCGACATGCGCAATGAGGACTTCAGCCCGATCATGCTCACTCGCCGCCAAGCGAGCAACGGAAGAACCAGCTTCGGCCCGGCAGAGCTTCCGCCAGATGAGCTGCGCCAACGGCTCGAGAAGCTCCGTCGTAACCAGTTGATCCTGACGACCCGAGACAACGACAGACCGTCGAGGCTTGGGGAAAACACTGAAGACTACGAGAAGCTCGCAGGATTTATCAATTTTCGCAGAGGCGGCCGCTCCGCCGACGGGTCTTTCCGAAATCACATCCTCAGCTCAGCCCTTAACGACACATCCGAGCTTGCCCCCGAAGAATCACTACAAGCAAGCACCCCGAAGCAGTTTCCCTCAGTGCGTATGGAGCACTGGGAGGACACGACACATGAATATACTGCCAGTCCAAATCTCCCCCCGGTTCCGAACCCCAGCCCAGACAAGAAGCCAAACCAGGGCGAGCGCAGTAATGGGAGCCCGCTGAAGCTGTTTCAACCTTACGACACATTTACCAACCAGACTTTGATGCGGCGCCTCAGCCAATTTGAGCTTGATGTAGAGCCGCGATCAGGCGTGCGCCCCGGGGCACAGGCTCCGGAACCTGAGGCCAGCGCCTCCGAGACGGAGCTCGAACAGGACCTAGAGGGATCTTCTAGTGCACGCGGGGGCCTGGAAGCCGGCGATCGGCGGTCATCCGCTTCAGTCGGCCAGTTCGGAGGTGGCCGTCTAGACGGCTACGAATTCAACGACGAGTTCACCATCAACCACGACTCGTCTGGGCTGGAGGATAAAGAGAACCGTGGACCGGACGGCGACTCGATCCAGCTTCCACGAGCCCGGATCTTCGACATCACGCACGACTCATCTCCCCTTGAGGCGGAGGACATAGTGGTCCACCGACGTCGGAAGTCCGGATCCATCTCTTCGAGGCACTCGGTGCACACCAGACCGCTGGACTCCAGGAAGCATGTAGATGAAGCAGGATTCGACCGGGCACTGCTCTCGACCCCCCAGCCGGATATGGCTGATGGCAAGCGGCCGCGGAACTCGCCCGCGAAAGATCCCACACCAAAACGGCGACGCACGCTCCACAAGTCGGACATTGCATGGGGAGTCGAGGACCCGTCTTCAGCTATAGAATCCGCACAGTTCTCGCACCAGCAGATGCAGTCTGCCCTTGGCAAGAAACGCAAGGATGCTCGGCAGGGTGATGCGTTGGAGAGGGCCAGCCCCGAAATCCTTGCCTCCCGCGACATCCTGCGGCCGCGGACCCCTACCCCTAGCCAGAGATCGTCGGTGCTTAGAGAGCGACAGCCGCTTGCCGAGATCGAGAAACCTCCTGGGCGCTCCAGTCAGACCGCCGATGCGCTCCCTGTTGGCGCCTCGATGGAGGTCGAACGCAAGCCTTCCATCAGGACGGAGGACTTCATCAACGAGGCGAACAAGATCATGGCTATGATTCGCAACAAGGCTGGTCTGGCGAGCGGCCTGGCTAGCGTGGACGAATCGGAGGCCGAAAATAGCTACCAGAACGAGGACAGCTCTTTTGAGGAGTCCACAAGAGAGCCCTTTTCGCGACCCCCGAGCCGTGAGGGGCGAGGCCCTGTTGCCAGGATGTCGACAAGGCAGGAAGACCCCGAGATCGTGCTTCGGCTGAAGAAGTACGAAGAAGCGAGTGACATGGGCGATCTGATTACATCTTCGATGCGCTCTGCGAGCATGGCCCAAAACGCGAGCCGGAATGCCCAGCCCGGTACTTCCAACGGTGTACGTCCATCGATCCTCGATGCTGAAGAGGTCAGCGACCCGCCCAACTTACGGGTAACCCAGAACCCGCTGCAGCAGCGGAGGTCGGCCGACAGCCTCAAAGACGGATTCCCCTCCAACGGGTCCGGCGCTTCGTCTGGTTCCATTCCCACGGGCTCATCGCGCGGTTCCGACTCTCGTCGGGTGATCGCCCCTGAGAGCGTTGAGCATCTCATCGGACAGCAGGTTGGAAACATGATCCTGGACAAGGACCGTAACCTGTGGATCAGACAAAAACGCCCGAAGCCGAACACGAGCCGGGCGAGCTTTCTACCGTCGGAGGGCAGCGAGGAGGACCCATTTGCCGGCATCCCGGACCTGACTGTCGATATGACCGAGGAGCTCCAGAACTTGAGGCTCCTAGCCAGCCGAAAGGAGGCCGCGGCCCTCGTCGCCCAATCCCAGGGATTCACGCCTGCTAGCCCATCCAAGTCGACCCATACGGATGATTTCGGCGAGTCGGCTTTGTCTGTCGACTCGGTCCAGCCCAAGGCGGCCCAAGGCTCCCCGAGCTCGCCAGGCAAGGCGACCCAGGCAGAGGACGAAGAGGTCGAGCATGAGATAAGGATCCATGAGGACCGCGGTACACCTAAGAAGAGGAACCTCACAATCAGCTTCTCGTCTCCGATTGCCTCCATCATCCAAGATGTTGTGGGTGAGGATGCGGATATCACGGTGGCTGATGAGTCAAGCATAATGGACCAATCCGCCGCGGATGCCTCGTACGGTTCTATCAAGCGCGGGCGGGGACGCCGAAAGGCTTCGCTCAGGTCGATGTCGAAGACCAGAGGCACCTCGACAACCCGCAGCGGGTCACAAGGCCCAACACGTCACCTTTCGGTCAGGGGGCAGACGCTCCTGGCACGACCTGTGTCCAGGATCGACGAGCGGGATGAGGAGAATGGCAGCGATAAAGTCAATGGCAAGATCCCATCCGCCAACATAGAGCTTAGCGTCCTCGGAGACAGCAGCATGGTGACGCTCAACCAAGAGGAGCCACGGAGGACGAGCCTGAGCTTCGTAGTCACGACCCCCCGGGCGCCACAGAGCTGTCCCATCCCCGGTACCGATGCTGCGCCCGTCATCAGCCGGTATGTGGGCACTTTGTCGCTTAGCCCTATGTCTGACTTCACCGCGCACCACGATGAAACCCTGCCACTGGAGGCCAGCTATATCCTCGGGGACCACCATCTCGCGACTGGCGACCGCTCTAAGAGGGTGTTGTCGATGACCACGCGGGATCTGGTGGACAAGCTTGCGGAAGTCGAGCCGTTTGAGCCCTACTGGGAGGATATGCGGGAGTTGGAGCTTGCCGAGAAGCGTCTGGAAAGCCTG
Source organism: Thozetella sp. PMI_491 (assembly GCA_021432635.1). NCBI lineage: Eukaryota > Fungi > Ascomycota > Sordariomycetes > Chaetosphaeriales > Chaetosphaeriaceae > Thozetella > Thozetella sp. PMI_491. Next base: position 838,787 of record MU270035.1, read on the forward strand.
CACTGCCTAGACGAGTTTTGCAATCACATCGAGACCCTCGATGTCTCCAACAACATGATTAGGAACCTAGCAGGCATTCCATCGTCTGTCCGGCACCTTCGCGTGCCCTGCAACGAGCTGTCGAGCCTGACAGCCTGGGGCCATTTGATGAACCTTCAGTACGTCGACGTGTCGAACAACAGTTTGACAGGACTTTCTGCCTTCAGGGATCTCGTCCACCTCCGGGAGCTACGAGTCGACAACAACCAGCTCACCAGCCTGGATGGGGTCAAGTTCCACGATGCCCTGCAGAGCATCTCCGCACGGGGTAACCTTATCGAAGAGATCAACTTTGATGGGACCGGGATGACTCGCCTTAGCGAGCTGGACCTAAAGGGCAACAAAATCACGAGCTTGATCAATTTCGAGCAGCTTCCGTCGTTGACGGCACTCAATCTCGATGACAACCAGCTCTTGACGCTCAAGATCACGGCCGACTCGTCCTTGAAGTACCTCAAGGTCAACAGCAACTCCCTTACTGAACTCGCACTCCACCACCTCCCGCACCTCCGTATGCTGCACGCGGACCGCAACCGCCTCTCTAAGATTACGGGCTTCTCCCGCGCGCGACATGTGGACAGCCTTTCCCTACGGGAGCAGCACGGGGAGGAGCCGCTGGACGTGGCTGCCCTGCTCGACCGGGTGTACGAAATCCGCAAGCTGTACCTCTCGGGCAACCTCTTCCCCGAGTTCAACCCACCCGTCCCAATGCTCAACCTGCAGCTGCTCGAGCTCGCCAGCTGCGGGCTCGCTTCGCTCCCGGCGACCCTCAATGTTTACCTGCCCAACCTGCGTGTGGCCAATTTCAACTACAACGCGCTGTCCGATCTGCGCCCACTGCGCGGCATCCCCCGGCTTAAGCGACTCTCGGTGGCCGGGAACCGCCTCAGCAACGTTGGCGCGCTCGTTGGGGTTGCTGCCACCTTCCCCCATCTTGCATCCGCCGACCTGCGGGCAAATCCCGTCTGCCAGGGCTTTTACCCGCCGGTGCAGGTGCTCGTGCGCGCGTCTGAGGTGGTCGAGTCGTTTGTGCTCCCCGACCAGGATTTGGAGCGTGACTGTGCCTATGCCAGCCGGCTGGACCTCGACACGCGCGTACGGCGTCGGCTGTACGAGGGCTTCTTCGTTGGGTACTGCGCGCGTCTCAAGAAGCTGGATGGGCTGCCTCTCGACCGGGCGGTCAACGAGATCCGGGATTCGGTGTGGAAAGCACTAGCGGCGCGGGGTCTCGCAGAGACGGAGACGGTGGTGGTTGATGCCGAGTTCGGGGGCTCGCTTGCGACGGTGGTTGACGCTGGCTACGAGACAGCGAGCGCTAGCCCCGAGCCGGAGGAGACGAGCAAGCCAGAGCTCGGGGCGGAGGAGAGCATGAGGTGGCCGGCGGAGAACAGCTTCGCGTGAGCGGTTCCATGCCGGGCCATAGGCTCGTAGGTGGCCGAGTAGTGGACAGGTGCGATCATTGTTACGTTCAAAGTTGATATTAGGGATGGGGTCGGTTGCATTGTCGTGTTGCGTTTGCTGGTATGGATTTTGGCGATGGCGTTTGTTCTTGGTACGGCGCGGCTTTGACTAGAAGCGCCGGCTGGCTTTTTTCGGAAAAAGGGGGCATCATGGCGCCCAGAACGGCTGGGCTGGACATCGCATCATGATAATATTGGCAGTTGACTGTATGACTACGAGCATGAACAGGGGCAGACGGGGGATATAGGACGCCCGATGAAATGAAGACTTAATGATCACATGCAACCCAAGAGAGTATCACACGGCCACTGGAAGGAACATGCACTGGTATATCTGTCTATGTAGCCTACATCCTAGTGTAGATGCCTAGTATTGTCACGGCTATTACTGCGACGACCACGCTTGGAACGACGAGATCCAGGGGCGACGGCGGCCGCTCGACGCCTTCCAACTCAGTGTAAATGCTGTCCAGCCTCTGGGCCATCTGAACATCGGCGAAATTCTCTCTCACCCTCTCTGGTCCGGCTTTTGCCATCGCGGCCAGCTCCGCCGCCGACAGCCGATTGAGCACGCGGCCCATGACGTCCGACCACGCCTGCACGTCGGCCGGGTCGCGGAGCCAGCCGGTGACGCGCTCGACAACAGTCTCGGTCGGGCCGCCCGTGTTTGCCGCTAGCACAGGTACGCCGTTGAGCATAGCCTCGAGCGGCACGATGCCGAAGTGCTCGTTGGATGGCGTGTAGACGAGCAACCGGGCGGACCGCAAGAGCATGTCCTTGAGCGTGCTGGGTACTGAGAGCAGGAAGAGGACATCGACGTCGTCGGGCACGCTCAGCGCCGTTACGACGTTCTGGAACGTGGCGTTGCGCAGTCCCAGCGACTCGGCGAGTACCACTAGTTCCTTGTGGTAGCCCACATTCTCAGACACACGGTTGTCGTAGCCACCTAGGCCGCGTATCATACTTAGCTATTCGTCCAATGAAAATTCCGGGGGGAGAGTGGGAAAGGGGCAGGGACTAACCGGCTACCACGAGCTTGGCTCCCTTCCGCTCCTGTGCGGGCAGGCCAGCGAAGGCCTTGATGGCTAACGCGACGTCCTTCTTCCTCTCGAATCGGTTGATGCTCAGAATGATGCCTGTCTCCTTCCACACGACGGCATCCTGGTCGGCCACGGTCTTCTTTCCCTTAGTGTCGATGCAGGGGTACACGACCTTGAAATCACGGGCTTCAGCCAGCGTCGGCCAGGTCTTGGCGACGATGCTCTTGGTGAAGTTGGAGTTGACAGCAATGGCATCGGCAAAGCTCATGCTCCGCTGCTCGATTTCGTCAAAGGGCAAGCGGTATAGCCGCTTCAGCCAGTTGGCGCGGCCCTGCACGAGCAGCAGGTCCGGAAAGTGACAGTAGAAGAAGATGGGGGCGCGGGGGTAGAGGTAGTGGAGCAGCGGCAGGCCGGCGCTGAGCTGATCGACGAAGAAGGCATCGGGGGCGAGCCCCGTCAGCTCGGACGACAGGTAGGTCTGCACGATCAGGTGCAGCTGGCGGGCGATGGCGCAGAGGATGGAGAAGCGCGAGAGAATCGACGGCGGGATCAGCGTGTTGCCGCGGACGCGGACGTCGAGGGTCCCTGGCGGCCGCCGGGTTAGATAGAGAGCTTAAAGATACATGGGCGCGCATGGATACAGGGCAACTTACCATCCCGGGCTTCGTCGAAGCAGTGGCTGGGGTCACAATGGCTAGTGAAGATGACGACCTTGTGGCCGAGATTCTGCAGGCCGACGGCGGCATCCACCACCAGCCGCTCGGCGCCGCCGATGCCCAGATCAGGGTGCAGGAAGACAATCGTCTTCTTCTTGGGCTCTTGCTTCTTAGCAACCATGGTTACGGTGTGCTAGGCGGGCCTCGGAGCTGGCTTAGTTCATGGCCAGACAGCTTTAGCTCACAGCTTTCTGGCCAACATGTCACGTCGCCAAATGCGCTGGAGCTGCCGCCCGCCAGAAGCTGTCAGGGTTTGGCGGGGCATTGCAGTGCGGGTCTGGGGACGTGCACTCCAGGGCCAGGGGGGGGAAGGCGGCAGGGGTCCTCTCGCCCAGCTCAGGTACACAGTACCACCAAAACTTACGTAAGATTATTGTCCTTTTTCACCGTGGTGCCGATCTCCTTACGGAATACTCACCGCTTCACCGCTTCACCGTACACCACCTTCCACCACCCCCCGGCTCCCCCCCCCCCTTGCTCTAAATGGCAATCTCACCGAGGTGAAGAAGATTGGCTCTGGATGCACAACCAGGCAGTCCTCCATGGCTGCTGCGACCCGCGTCCGCATTGCTTGATTGACACTGGGCTATCTCCTACATGCTTTCCTTCGATAAACACGGGCTTGGCTGGCCAGTTTGGGCAATTGCGGAGGAAGGAAATGACATGGCTGCACACCGTCTCTGAGCGTGGCAACCTTCATCTTCGAGTGTCCACTCGAGCTTGCAGTATCATAGCCCCTTCCCCCCCTCTTTCATCTGCTCCTTTCTAATAGTTAGGCTCTTTCTGAGCACGCAATTGTCCCAAACTTGTATCTTTTCCGTACCGCTTGTCTGACACCGCCCGTTGTGACACCCCCCGCCTTCTCGCCGTCGATCTCGGCGGCAAAGCAACAGAGTCTCCTGCCGAGGCGCATGGGCTAAAAGTCACATTATCTGACATCAGGTCAGCGAGAGTGGTGACACCCGCCTCTCCCTTTGAACTGACCACTGAGCTGTGGCCCTTCTCGTCTCTTTTCAGAATAGCCGACACTACCCGACACCGACTCCTGCTTGGTAGAGTCTATGGCAACGAGGTACTGCCCTTTCCTTGCTTTTTCTATGGCCTAAGATTTGCACCACTCGTGTGGTCAGCCGGAGACTTTCTCGGGCCCCTAGTCGCGCGGTGAGAGCGCCCAAGCTCGATGGTGGCTGCACTGCGATGCGATCAGCAGCGGCCCCCTAGATATAGGGCTAGAAGGAGGAAGGGAGGGGGCGGCCTGTAGACCTTGGAAAACATGCAAAGAGGTGGCGGGCTCGATTCGGTCTGCCCCCCCCTGCCTCTTTGTAATTAGCCAAGTCTGCGTCTCGCGTCCAGAGCGGTGACGATCGGCCGTCAGGCTATGCCAAAATTCCATTCCGAAACAATCCCAAGTCCCACCTACCACGAACAGGACCCGGAGGAGCAATGTGGTACAAGCCGTGATGGGAACCCAGCCCGGACGCCACCAGGTGCGGTGCGTTATCAGACCCCAGCCGTCCGTTGCTGGTGCCGACCAGCCGGGCCAATCAAGCCTCTCAACGATATCAGGCGGCCTCGCACAAGCTAAGACACGGGAACACCAAGGATCCCTGCCTAGGCTCACTCACTTAAAGGGTCCAATGCCGGGTCTGTCTTGCTTGCGGACATATTGTGGACATAGCTTGTCTACATACTACGTACCGTGTATACATCAAATCTCGTCTGCCGGACCCTGGAGATGACTTCCGTTAGCTGGACGCAGGCCCACTGCTTCTCCTACTTGGGGCTATCCCGTCCCATAACGTAACGCTATGCATGCAGCCATTATCAGTTGCGTGTGTCTCGGTGTGTATCTATTGATGCCTCTGAGTGCTAGTGCTGCTGCTCAAGGGGGGCGCGAGTGACCAATCGCCAACTGCAGAATTAATTGCCTCGAAAATAGGTAGTAGTCCCTCTCCACCTTGCCTTGCCCTTGATCCGTGTCCCTCCGTTGCCCAAATCGCTAGTAGAGCATACTCTCATACAAAGCCGGCGATGTCTGTAAACACGAAGTAGAGTCCATATATACGGAACACTCGAGAAGGAAAACAGAGAACGCCCTCCCCGCCTCCTCGCCGTACCATCGGCCCCGTGCCCAAAACCCTTCCAGGAGAAATGGCCCCAATATGACTGGGGTACTGCGTGGCGCATGAAGATGGAATTGTTGACCGCCCAAGACTTTTTGAGAACCTGCAAGTCAGATTGCCGCCCATATGTTGGTAGAAAAGCCCTGTCGCGTCGACTCCTCCACCCTCGACCTGAGAGGGAAGCTAGTCGTTCGCAGTCGGAGGCGTCGTTGTCGTCCTGCTCGTAGCCACATGTGGCCCATTCCTCATCACCCCCCGGGGTATCAACACCACCATCCCTAGGAAGAAACCATCCCAATCCACCGCCTAGAAACCAACTTCCATCCCGCCGTTGCCTCCCGTTCCATCGTCCGTCATGCGTGTTCCGTGCTTAATCGTACCCGTTGCCACATCCCATCCGCCGTCTTGTGGCAAGTCTCCGTCCAACAAAAAGAAAAAGTGGAGCGTGCAATCCGCTCCCCAGGAATGGCCTCATTGCTCCCGCTTTCTTTGGGAGAAGGCTGGAGAGAAAAGACAGGGTGGTTCTGTATACGCCTGCAGTCTCGGCCACGGAAAAAGAAGAAAAAAACAGACCGATAATGCAACTCCAGCCTGTCCACGAAGTGGAAAAGCAGAGTCTTCTAGAAATGCTGTGAATGCTGAATAAGGGGTGGCCAGTTGCGAGGGGCAGAGAGCCAGCCCAATGCAATTTTGTTTGTTCCGCGAGGAGCTGGGTTCTGATAGTCTGTAACCGAGTAATGCGGTGTAGAGTGGTGATGATGCTACCTGTGCAATCTCTCTATTCGCACAGGTCAGGTCGTATATTCTTAGCAGCCAAAAGAGCTCACTCGTGGTCTACGACGAGCTTCTTGGCGGTGTCGGTGCTGGCCACACTGGCGTTTGTGTCTCTTCGTCGTGCGGAAAATTTTCCAAACGAGGCTCGATCCTTGATGTGGCTCTTCCTCTTGGAAGAACCCATGACCAAACCATCGTCGCTGTCGCTGTCGTCGTCTTCTTCCACAGTACGCACTGAGGCATTAGACGACGGAGGGGCTGCGGAAGAGATAGGACGTCCATCGAGAGCCATGGGTAGAATGACCCCGCCGATGCTGTGTTCATGCATCATATGCTCCTCAGCCTCAAGGGGAAATCCAGCCATGGGTTCTTTGCTGAGGGCTGGTGGCGTAAGCGAATCGGAGGTATCAATGACGGACCGCGGTTGGCCGACGATGCCAGGGTTGCCAAGAAAGTCGCCCTCTGGGTCCGCCGAAACAGAGCTAGTGCTGCTGAGGAGAGCCGGGAGGGACGGGTCAGACTGGAAGGCGAGCATCTCTTCGGCGGCATCCTTGGCAACGGTGGTTGAAGCACAAGTCGGGCTCGTGGTTAGGCTTGGGCTCGTGAGCGGGGTGATCATGGCGCCCATGGAGGTGGAGCTCGACGACACGTTCGTGCCCATCGTATCTTCCCGCGATGGAGGCGGAGGGTGCCGGGCGAAGAGTTCGTCATCCGGAGACGGGGGGCACGGGACGAAAGCGGGATCCAGTGGCGGCACGGCGTTCTGGAGTTCCTGCCGCTTGATCTCTTCTTCGTGCTCCAGCAGTTGCCGCCGGAGCATATGTTGTTGGGCTCGGGAAAATGACTCCGGCGTGGAATTGTTGTACACACGCATGGGGGGCGTCTTGGCGTCCGGCAAATCATGGATACGATGGGCCGTCATCGGCCGCTCTTCCAGCTCCACGATCGTCTGACGCTTAGCCTGCATGTTCGGGTCTGACTTGGGTTGGCCGTGTTGGTACCCAGCGAGGACCCGAGGGACGCTCGCGGATAACGGCGAGGGCTGTAAAACGCTCTCGACCGCTCTGGCGAGCTCCGACGAGCGCAAGCTAGGCGCCCGGAGAGGAACTTGGACATTGCCAGGAGCGGTGGCGATGCTCAGCGAGACCATGGCCTCGGCCCGCTTGTCAGTGCTTGAGAAGAGCCCGCGGTCTACAGACCGAGCACGGAAGCCATCCTCAACCGGGGGCCTCATATCACGAGCCTTCCGCAGGGCACTGCTAGGATCGGCGTAGGGCCCGTCGAAGTGCGCGGGGGAAGGAGGCACGGTCTGGGATTCCCGTAGGCTCGGCGTCAGGGTTAGGAACGCGTTGGTGACCGATCGCGCATGCGCATGACGAGTGGCAGGCTTTTGGGGCGCCGCCGTTGACGTCTGTCGCTCTGCAGGCAAGTCTCTTACATTAAAATCTGTCGCTAGCTCGAGGACGTGTCGGGTGGGTTCCCCTCCTACCGATACAGCTGATTGTTGGACAGCGGAAGCCGGGCTCTCTTCGCGGGGAGACTGGTGCGGGCTGGCCGCGACACTGTGCGTCAGCGGGTGCTCACTGTATGGCTGGACGTCGGTGAGAGTGGCGAAGTAATCGACATCTCCTCGGAGGCTCTTCCTGCGGCCCTCGCGTGGCTGAGGTGTACCTGCCACGCCAAGGTTAGAGAGCCTGTCGCCGACAGAGCTCGTAGCACTGCTGGCGGCACGCCTCCGAGAGGCGCTCTCTGCTCGCTCTCCACGCGCATTCATGATCTTTCCGATGGTCTTCTTGACTCCAGAGAAGGTCGACTTGGTTCGCTCCAGCGTTCGCTCGACGAAGTTGAGGGGGACGACGGCGTGCGCCATCTCCTTCTCGTCGACTTGGATCTTCTTTCCGGACGTGCGGGCCTTAGGATCGGTTTCCTCCAGCCAGCTGATGACGTTCGGAAGGCCGTGGGTGACCCAAGGATGACGCTTGACGTCACGCAGTCGGATGCGTTTCTCGGGATTCTTGATGAGCATCTTGCTTAGCAGGTCGTGTAGCTGCCAGTCGATGTCCTCATACGCCAGTTCATCGTCATCGCGGTAAGGATCGACGTTCACTCGGGTGTAGAGCGAGTTCTCATCGGGTTTGGTGGACGGATCTACGGGCCGTAGGCGCCTCGTCGGTATGTATACGTCCTCGGTCGCGATCTTCTTGAACATCTGCCACTCGTCCTCTGCCAAGAAGGGAATCCGGGCGAAGATGAGACAGTATAGGGTGACGCCTAGGGACCACACATCAATCTGCTCGCTGACCTTGGGCTGGAGGCCTGCTCGGTCGTCGGTATAGCACAGCTCGGGAGCGAAGAAGGCAGGCGTTCCGACAGTCTTGGCGAGCTCGAGATCGTCGTCGAAGTCACGGGCCTCGGACTCCGAGACGGTGTCATCGGGCTCGCCGTCACGGATCGGCCGGCCGAAGTAGGAGACACCAAAATCAGAAATCTTGACACGGTGATCTTTGGTGCAAAGCAAGTTGGCCGGCTTGATGTCTCGGTGGACCACCCCTTGGTAGTGAAGGTACTCAAGGCCCAAGACAGTGCCTCGAAATGTTCTGCGTGCAGACTCGAGGGTGAAGCACGGCACATATGAGAAATCGTCCGCGAATGGGTCGTGGACTCGATTATAGTCAATGGATGACATGTGGGAGATGATCGAGTCCGCCATGCTAGGAGACCGGCCGCGGAAGCCGAGGTCTTCGGCGTAAGGGCCATACATAGTCCCGTCGAGGGCAGAAGCGGCAGGGAATGAACCCGTAGTCACCAGCTCGTCGTCGGCGGGGATGGGTGGCAATTCGGGCTCCGACGGGTGCGGGGTGCCAGATCGATTCAGCGACTTGGCCGAATGGGTTCGCGACGGGGCTCGCGAGGTCACCTTTGAGGCCGAGGCGGAGCTAGGAAACGGCATAGCTTCAGCATCCCTGCCAAGAGAACGAGAGAGCGCGATGGCTTCTTCATCGTCAACAGGACCGTGCTCGAGGCTCCAGAAGTCCGATGGGCCCTGTCGCTGGGCGATCTTGGCGCGCTTCAGGTCTTTGAGAACTTGGCGTTGCTCCATGAGCTTCTCGTATCGCTCCTCCTCCGGAGTGGGTTGCTCGCCCCGCATCTCGCGTTCTACACGCCGTCGCTCGTGGGTGCAGATATGAGGGAGGCCTTTCTTCCTCCACACAATCTCTCCTAGCTCGACATGTTCTAGGACCATGTAGATCTTTTTGAGCTCCGGATCGTCGATGATCTCAAGCAGGGCGACGACGTTGGGGTGGCGGATCTTTTTCAAGATGGCAATCTCCCGCTTGCTCTTGTCCTGAGTGGACATAGCAGTAACCTTGCCTAACCTCCTCTTCTTGGAGAATCGGGGGATGATCTTGATGGCCACATTCTCGCCCGTTTCGAGGTTCCTCGCCAGCTTGACCTTGCCATGCATGCCCCTGCCGAGCTCGTCGATGATCTCGTAGTGGTTGATCAGTTTTCGGCCCGTGGTAAAGTCGGTGTCGACATTAGCCTTATGAGTCCTACGGACAACGAGTTAGCGCAACCGGGCCGGTGCATTGGCAGAAGGCATGCACCCGGATCGTGGGGCATCCCGTCCAAATCGCGGCATCAAGCCGAAGAATTGAGACTGTGTCGCTCGTCTTGATACTCCATGGCTTCGGGTAGAAGCCGACTCAGGTCTTGGTGCTAGGGAACCACTCACTCTCTGACTTTGTGGCCTTGCAGGGGGTGCAGGTATGGGCTATCGAGCCCGGCGGTGGGCGTAGTGCCCTCGGAGAGAGGCTGGATCGGCAGCGACAGGTTGGCACGGGGGTTCGTGGGGCTGAATAGACCGGGGGAGGAGGCGGGAGTGCTGTTTGCCGTCCGCGACGGTATGGACGAGGGGGGAGGAGGCACCATTGTGTGGAGTTGAGGGTGCGAGGGCCGCGAGGGCTGGGAAGGCTGTGCGGATGGCTGTTGAGGCTCCATGTTGAGAGTCTTGTTGTTTCTGTAGCTGAATGGCTCGCCGGTTCGTCATGCTGAGCGTCACAGAGGGCGTCGTGGATTGCTGCAGCGGCCTGGCATGTCTGCGGAGGGGGGCAGATGCGCAGGAGGAGAAGAGAAAAAACCGGGAGCACAATTAGACAGCCATTGTGACAAACAAAACTCACGAGCGCCCCAAGGACTAAAGAAAAGAAGAAGTGAGGAAGAATAAGAGGGACGGCGGCGCGGAAAGAGGAGGAAGAACGGAGACCTGTGGTGGTGAAGGGCGGGAGGAAATATGGAGATGAAAAGAGAGGTGCCGGAGATGGTGAGGAAAGACGTCGATGGAGTGCAGCGTTCTGAACAGTGACCAGAGGCGATGTGGGAGAGATCGGCTGGCTGTGGAAGGAAACAGAGGGGGGCCGGTTGTGGGTCCAGTGGAGCGGGAGGGTAGAAATGGGCTGTGAGTGGCCTGTTGGACTGCGGCGTCGGCGGAAGGACTTGGGTACAAGGGCCTGTACAAGGTACTTGGACCAAGGATGAGCCAAAAGGTTGTCTGAGGTGTGCAGTAAGGTGGTGTGGAGCTGGCTGTACCCTTCTTCACCCCCCCCCCCCTTCCTCCCTTCTCCTCCTTTGCTCAATTCTTTCGCTCTTCGGATTGAGGAAGCGCCCCCCTCCCCCTTGAGAGAATGTGAATCGTCTCCTTCGTGTCAAGAAAGAAACGAAGGAGAGAGGGGCAGAAGGGACTTCAAGAGATCAATCAGTGTTGGCCATTTCCGGCCTTTCAATTTCGATCGTGAACTCTAGTCTCGCTATCTTAGCTCTGCTTCAAAGAAAGCCGAGGATCGGTCGGGCGGCCTAATGAGCGAGAGCGCCAAACGCAAAAGAGCAGTCAGTAGTTCAATATGTAGCAGCGAGCCAGCGACAAAGTGGCGGGAAGCTGTCTAGCTCGAGACCTCCCGTCAAGGCCGTCGGTGTTAGTGTCGAGGCTGGCGGGGCGGGCGTGGCGACTAGCACTGGCTGCGTCAGTATGATGGAGGGCATCGTCGATGTGACGAGGACAGGCAGCTGTGACCGTGAGCTGTATGAGGGAAACGCCAAGTGGCACCCTTCCTGCACACATTGCGAGACTGGAGGCAACGAAGAAAGCTCGTTTCTCGGTTCAGAAATCTGGCTATAGCAGAGCATACAACACAAGAAACAGAGCCCCCGAAGGAGAGCAGAGAGTAAAGTGACTGCCATGAGTAGGCCTCAATCTCTGTCTACATGGCACTACACACGTATCTCGATCTCCTACAACGCCCCGGGGAGAGGCTGCGATAGTACACACGGCATTCATCCCTCCATCCCCTGCTTAGCTGCTTTGCTTCCCTGTTGATTTCCTTGTGATAATCCCAGATTGCTCGGTCCGTAGGTACACGAAAGACACGAGACCAGGCCCCCGGCCCTACCTAGCAACGGGAAGAAGAGCCGGGTTCACTGACGCATGGGCCAGGAGTGGATGGATACCTTGACGTATCCGTCCTTGAGCAAGTTCAATAGGAGCTCCGCTGTGGGGTCTGGAAAAAGGTTGAGAGCCACTCGTCTGCTCGGGCGTTGCAGGGGGCAAGAGGGACCAAGCTTATCGCCGCTAGCATCCTTGTCCAGCCCCTGATTGGCCTGTAGGTTCTCAGATGCTGGCTGCCCCTCGCAAGCCATGCTGCAGAAACAGCAGATATTGGGTACCTTGGGGAGCGACAGGGGAGGATAGTGTTGACTACAGCATCGGCATGGCAAAGTTTTTGTTTTTTTTGTTCTTTCGATTCAATACTTCGGCCGCGCGACACGCATCTCGCATCGACGAGCTGTCGCGCCCAGTTGAGAGTGGGAACAGGCGAGGCTGCGGCCTCGCCCGCAATGAATTGATCTGGTCGCGGCTTGGCGCGTGCAGATCTCCTGACTGTTGGGACGTAAGGCGTTGAAAAGCTGCACTTGCGCCTCGAATCTTGCATCCGGTTCGAGATTTGTTCACGCTGTGACATAGCGGGCTTTACGGGACGCCTGGCCAAGTATACTATCGATCCCCTCTGCACTTTGCAGCAAAAGCAAGCCTTTGAATAGCGGTGGCAATGCTCCGCGAGCTGAGGAATCAGGTTGTCTGCATCTAGAGCGACACTTCTCTCTGAACCCCCCTCCCCTCTCCTCCGGTCCCCATGTCCCGGGATCTCATGCGACCGCGACACCAGCCGGCCCGGCAGTTGGTACGGGCTTCCAGAAAAAACACTTCAACGAGAACAAATGTGCCGGGAGGAGCGAGCGACATTGGCGGACAGCACCCTACAGTCTTACCACAGCTGGACCGCACGGGTTGGCAACGACGCCAGCAAGACAACCCTGCTGTGTAGCATGGAAGCAACGCAGTGAGGAGGGGGAGACTCTTGCGCGGCCTGGCCACTATGTGTCGAAAGCTGGCTGGCCGTGAATGCCAAGCATCGTGAAATCGGCATCGGATAGGCGTGCATATATCAGGTACATATGCCTGTATCCGAGTTCCACGGGACTGTAGGACAAGCATGCCGCACGCCCCCCTTGCGCCCCCCCGGCGGCTTCATCACATCTCACATTCACATCAGGCTGGAGAAGGGGAATAAAAAACACGGCCGCTGTTTGCTCCGAGAGGCAGGCTCGAGTGGTTGATCAAGCGTCCCCACGTGTCCAACGGCGGAGACTTTGGCGATGCGAGGTGCCCAATTCCTCATCACTTTCTCTCATGTGCATCTCTAGTAGCCGACTCCATCGTCGTGACCTTGCGAGGAACCTGCATCTGCATTCACATGGCCACAGTAGCCTGAGCAGTCTCGCTGGCCGTGCATTGCATCGGAAGACCCTTCTTGGCTGAACTGCTCTTGTGGAATGGCGGGGTAGCGCTGGGCAGGAGGAGCCCGCACCCGCTAGCCCATGGCTAGCCGCCATCGAAGCCCAACGCGGTGGTACTACCCTTTTTTTCAACCTTCCAGCTATTTTGCTTTTGTTATTTCCCCTTGGCGTATGCTGTTTGGTCAATTCCCCATCAGAGCCAAAGCATAATAATAATCCATCGTCATCTCTACCTCGGTTCCCATCTATCATGACCTGCAGTCTTGTCCAACATCCCCTTCAGCACAGGGGCGAAAGGGGGAGCGGAGGGGAGAACTTGGCCTTGCGGGATCTGCCCAAGGACATCTCGTTAGGCATCTCCCCTTCTTTTTGCTTAGTCCCAAACAGACAAAGTCCACGGCCCCTCGTATGCCCCCAATAAAAACTATCGTGGCTCGCTTGTTGACGGCCGAGTCGCTTGGGGGAAGCACGGGTAGGAATGGGGGAGCTGGGCCAAGGGAGGGGTTGGGATGACGGGAGGCCCAATGGGTTCCCACCCCAGCGAGCGAGCGAGACCGCCTTGGCGTCTAGGGACTGCATGTCGACCATGCCAACTATCGTGAGTCTCGGCTTACCCAAACTGGGTGGAGGACCACGATTCGTGGCCACTGTGTCGCACTCCTGCAACCACAAAGCACATGGCCCCAATATCCAGCCGGAGCGCGCGCATTTGCGTCGCAGGGCCACTTGCTCCGCTCCCGGCTATTCTGCAATCCGGAGGCGCCGCATCGCCGCCGTCTTCGCTCGAGGATGCAGAGAGGGGGCGGGCGAGAGAGGAAAAGAGAGAGGAAAAAAAAAAAAGGGAAAAAAGGGGGGCGCGCGTGAGCGGCATGACGACTAACAAGAAATTGCCCGAGCAGACCCGGGACACTCTTGACTCGGCGTCTCGAGTCTCGATGGCATTCGACACTATCCCGTCTGCGAGGAGCACGCGGATCGCTGCAGAGCCAGCACGATTCAGCCTGGACGAGGGAAACGATGGGACGGCCGCACGGCCGCAGGGAAGGCCCCAGGGAAGGCCCGCCCTGGTGCAGTGCAGCCCGTCTTTGCAAGGGTGAATAAGGGAAGGGCTGGCGGGCGGTGACGGCTCCAAATGGGCGGGCTGGTTCCAGTTGGCTCCCGTTGAATCCCGTCCGCATGTGCTGCCGCTGGGGAAGGAACTCCATGGGGGCGCGAGCTAGGTCCGTGGTCCGTGAGAGGACAGGTCCAGACCGGTCCAAGGAGCGGAGTGCCATTGCCCTTGCATCAATCCGTGAGTCGCTACCCGAAATGATCCCCCGTCAAGTGCATCTTGCCCCGCGCATGCGTCATTGGTATCATTGGTAGGAGCCGCCTGTCCTTCCCGCCCACTTCGTCGAGATTAACGAGGATGAAAAAAAAAAAGAAAGAGAAAAGCAACCCTCCTTTCGACCTTGCTGCGAGGGTGGGCTGCCCGATCACACGCCACATCGAACCGGTCCGATGTGCAAAGTACGATGAATCTTTTGCGCAGTGTCCACCACATGATTGCCTCGTGAGTCGTTGGCGGACCTTCGTAGTTTAACCCCATCATGCGCATACACTCGGGAAAGGCAAGCACTTCGCACTACGATTTTTATTTTTTATTTTTTTTGCCCGTCCGTTCGTTATCTCTCAGGTCTCAAATACAAACACTCTCCCTGCATGGTGGTTCCCACCGAGGCATTTTAGCAACTTAGGTTATCTTGTCTTACCCCCCCGTGCGAGACCTCGAGTGCGAGCCCTCAGGCCAGTGGGCGACGCCCTGGGTCGATCGCCCCCTTCCTAGCAGCCTTTCGCGTGAAGGCTTGCTCTCGACGGCACGAGGCTCAGGGGGGAAGAAGCAAAGAAACTGATTGATCGTCTGCCAATTGCCTTTCCCGGGCTGCAGTGGAGGGGGTTTGAGGATGCATGTCTCAGTAGGCCGTCCGCCACACCACCTGTCTCCCAGCACGAAGCCGCAACAAGCACACAAGCACACAAGCACGCCAAGGACGCCATGCTTCTTCGTGGCGCTGGCTGTACTTTCGTGCACCGTCGTGCCGGCCGCAAGCGGCGAGCCTGCACGTGCGTCCGAGTCGTTGTCGGGTCGGCAGTCTCGACGGCGGGACCCGGGCCACCCGAGCGCGAGCTCTCACGCATCATGGGTTGCTACATAGAGAGAGTGTCCCTGAAAAATGTGTCTATCGGGTTCATCAGCCTATTCGTGAATGAGGCTCGGATCCTGTAGCTCTGGTTGGACGCAACGCGTGCGTCGAGGGCCAGGTGGGATCAGCGCTTTACCCCGGAATCGATGGTTTGTCCTATCATCGCCTGGATCTGCGCTAGTCCCGCCAAGCGGCTTGCACTTACGGGGAACCTCGCCCGGAAGGGGGGGAGGGGGGAGGGGAGGGGTGGCCAGCCTGACGCCATTTCTGGTCTTGTATTGCCCCAGGCGTTTTTTTTTTCGGTACGAGGAAACACACACCCGCGACAAGCGACAAGATATCCTGTTCCCTCCCAGGGTGGGAGCAAGAGGGTTTCAAAACAACACGGCAGGAGCCTCCCTCGCAGCTGATGCAAGACATACAGGCGGCAGTGGAATGAAGGCCAGGTCGGTTCCCCTTCTCCGATTAGGTTCTTCTTCCCGCGCCTCGGGAACCTGCTTGCTGGTGTGGCTTGGATGGCTGGTTCCAGTGGTGTTTTTTTTTAATCATGTCTGCGTGCTGGAACGTCAGTAGAGAATCATACGCTGACTGCCCACTAGCTCCCCTCCTTTGCCTCCTTCGCTCACTCCACTCGCCTCCAAGACCTGCGGTCGACGACTGGGACTGATTGCCTGCAGCGCTGCAGTGTGGTACGGAAACGACAGGGCCAATCATGGCGCCCTCTGTCACCGTAGCTAGCCATCATCTCGCTCTAGCGCACTCTCAACCCGGGGAGAAAAATGACCAGTCACCTGTAGACCCCCTAGACCCCCCAGACGATAACTGCCCGGCATCACCAACTGCAGCAATCGCCTTGGCACATCTCGCGCGCTCGTTGCCGTGTATGCAGTCCGGCCAGCGTAGGCTTGGAGCTGGTTTCCTCTCTCATCTCCGTCCTGGGTCGCACAAGGACTGATCCCGCGTCACCACCATTATACCCTGATATTATTATTATTAGTGATTGTTTTTTTTTTTTTTTTTTGCTGTTTCCTTCTTCCTTGGCTCCCCGCCGCTTGCCACGTCTCTGTGTTGCTCGAGAAGCCCCCCCTCCTACATGAGGGTGTCGCAGAGGTACTGTACATACAGGACCCCAGTGGTGTGTGCTGGCCACGCACAGCTGTACATACAGCAGACTGTATCTACGTATCTACGTCGCTAGGCCGCAGACGCGGCACAGATTGCGTGCGCCAGGCGGCAGGGTCGGAACTCAGTCCATCACCTTGGCGCTCCTGGTGCGACCAGTTCCTCCACCAAATCTACGTTGAGGCTCTTTCGGTGGCAGGCTTGTGAGAGATGAGCGCGGGTTGGTGCTCGTGTCACCGAAAACACGCCTCCACGGCTCGTCTCTTACCGCCGCCTCGTCTTGCCGGGCGAGACAGGACCTAGGCCCTTTTGCCCTTCGCCCTGTTCTCGTCCAGTTACACCACGTCCGTAGCCAGCTCCCGGCTCAATCTTGAGCCGCGTTTTGCCTCGACTTTCCAGAGACGGCTACCTGCTTACCCGCCGGGTGAGCCACGGAGGGGATCGGTCCTTTGGCCGTGCAAGCCTACCCCCTTTCTGGTCCCTTTGGCCGTGGCTCGTGGTTCTGGGGTTGACTCTGGGGTCCTCGTCCTCGGGGTCGCGCTAGCGCCAGCTCGTTGCTTTTCCCTCCAGAAACCTCCCGGGAACCCTCAGCCCGACCAGGGGGTTGGGGGTGGTGGCTATATCTGTACTACCATGTGCAGACTAGGCGAACCGCCCCCCGGGCGCCCTAGCAATCCCTAATAGCAAGCTAGGAATGGCAGTGAAGAAGCAAGGTTTGGCCAGAGCATAAAGTGAGGGTGGGCAAAACCGGTGAGCCGACCAGCTCCGAACGCACTCATTGGCCCCATCGCTGGACACCACCTGCTTGGGAATCACACCGATTTGGCCTTGACCTCCCCCCTCCATCAAGCCCGCCGCTTTCTCACTCCAGGCCGGATCACCCCAGGCCTATTCCAAAGGGGAACACCTCGCAGATGAGGACGGCGGATGATTGGCTGGACGCCGAGCGGCACTTGACCCGATGCAACCCATGCGACGCAGCTGGACGCGGCGAGACCAACATTACTCCTCCCTCCCTCCCCCTTCCGGGGTCTGATGCAATATTTGTGTAATGGACCGCTCAACAAACACCCCCCCCCCCACCTCTTTCTCCTTCTCGCCGCCCCCCCCCCCCTTTCCCACTGTCAGTGTTGGTTTTCTTTTTTTTCGCGGCTGGTGATTACGAGGCTAGCTGGCGTCGAGAAGGAGGGTGCCTCATTATCCATCTCGCCCGTGGGTAGGCTGCCATGCAGCTGCACAAGTCCGGCGTCCGGGCCTATGAGGGCGCGTAAGGTGCCGGCTCCCGTTCCCCTCCCCGGCAGCGAGATTGCCTGTGGTACATACGAGCGACTGTCCTGCACGTCATCCTCTCACCGTTATCCTGGGGATTTCTTTTTTGGTCTCGCCCGGAGCCTGCAGCTCCCAACTCTCATGTGCATCCCCTCGGGCAATCCCCGCCGGAGTTTGGTGACGGACGGCTGGATGATTGAGCGTGTGAGCTAGCAAGATACGGGCTTACGGTGTTGGCCGAGAGGGGGGCCACGGCCGAGGAGGCTGTGATGGTCTCTTTGGCGATGCGAGAGGTGATTGCGCTCGGCCTCCGTCCGGTATTGCACCTTATCCCTTCGCGTCTCCTTCACACCCTCCCCGGCCAGCCAGCCCGAGAGGACGGGAGCACATGAGCGGGCATGTGACGCAGCGCGAACCCGGAACACCTTGGGACCTTACGAAGCCACCAGCCACACCTTCCAGCTCGTTCCCCATGGGGCATCTATGACTGGTCTCTCACCGTCTCGTCGTCCCAGGTCCACGGCCAGCTCCGGGGCGAGCGTGTTTGGGATGGCCGGAGCTTCCAAGGCCCTCGTCGCTCTATCAACCAGCTTTTCGTCCATGTCTCACTCTCTCCTCGGTGCCCTTCCTCGTCCTCGCCCACCCCGGTCCACCCTCCCTATACCGCTCTGTTCTAAGGCGTCCCTATCAGGGCACCATGAGCCGTGAGTCTGAAAGTGAACCCTTGTTGCGTCTGCAGCAACCCCCCTCTTTTTCGTTTCTTTTCCTCCTTTTCCATGTTTACGAGAAGTGTACGGGAATCCCGAGGGAGCTAAAGCCTGGTCTTCTCCGCTCTTCTGTCTGACTTGGGGACTTGTTTTATCTCTTTTTTGTTTCCCTTGAGGATGCTGTTCCATCGCCACCGCTGATCAGGCGGTTGAGCCTCAAGAGATTACGCAACCTGCGGGTGGCAGCTCGGCTCCCGTGTTCGCAGTCATGGCGGAAATACGGACTCAAAGCTCGAAGCGCGCTGAGAAGCCGGAATAGGGAGAGATGGTGGGGTCATTTAGGCATGGATCCTACCTCCGTAGGGGGTCATTTGTTCCCAGAGCGACCCACCCCGTCTTCTGAGTGGTCACGTCGGTGCCCCCACCCCTTACCTCCCTTCCTAGCCCGCCCCCTATCTCTTGTTTGCTATGCGCTCTGGTGCACTGAGTGGTCGGTTACAATGGCGAACAGCGTCTTGCCCCCTCCTCACGCTACCCCAACCCATGGAATGTCAAAGCAAGTCGCTACTACTTACATGCAAGATCCGAGACAGCCTTTCTCTCCCTCACCCCCCCTTCCTCCCCACTTCTGGGCATGCAATGAGTCTTCCAAGCGGCCGATCAAGCCCCCATCATTGGAGCTCTGGGGTCGCCTTCGCCCGCCACTTCTCGTGATGGTGTGGCCTCGCGCGCCCATGCTACTGCGCAGACGCGGATCGACCACGCTTCCCCCCCGGCGCATCCGTGAGGCGGTGTCCTTATGTTGACTTCACCCCGTAGCATTCTGGAAGCTAGACTGGTGCCATTATGTTTCGGGTGGGCGCAGCAAATTGCGTCGCCATGCAGCATGTTGTCTACCACTCGGCCAAGTATCGCCTGCTTATCGGCCCCCCGCGGGGAGAATGTAGGGTCTTGTGATGAAGGCCGGAGGCTACCCTCTTGGAGGGTGCGGAGGTTGAAAGACAATAGATACAGTGCTCGCTCGGGAGTAGTGCTCGCTATCTAGGGGGTGTGTGCTTATGTGTTTGTGTGTGTGTGTGTGTGTGTGTGTGTGTGTGCGCGCGCGCGCGCTCGTGGCCTGATAGTGCGATTAGCTTGCTGCCCCGTATATTGACCATACCGGGTTTCTGGCAGTTTGCCTTGTTTCTCTTCGGTTCCATGCCATGCGGTTGCCACCGGCTCTCGAGCTGAAGAGCAAATGGGTTGCAGCCGGACCATTCTGCGTAGTAGAAGCCGGAAGTCCTCCCGGCAGCGTCAGCCAGGTAAGTAGCCTTGAGTACCGGATAGCCCACTTCGGACACATCCAAGCCGATCATTGCTACCACTTCGCGGGCATACTCCCTCACACGCATCGAACATCTCGCCGAGGGGTACGCAACAGAGGCGTTGTAGTTGGTCCCATGGCGCCTGGTAGCAGCCTTCGTGGTCTCCATGACATCGTATTGCAGGCAGGCTGGAAGGTTAGCTGCGCGAAGGAGTGTATGATGCCTCGGATCAACGAACAAAAACTTCCATGTTTTGGGGTTCGCCCGTCGCCTCATCGACAAATCCCGAGCCCCGGAGTTTGTGCTCCTCCTACGAGAGAGTCTACGAGCAGAGAGCCCGAACTGGGATGGATAGTAGCTCCCTAGATTATCTTGCATCCATCTCGTATCGCTTGCTGAGCAAAAATTATCTGCCCTGCCAGGGTCTGTTCCAGCTTGAAAGTTGTATCTGCAATTGCTCTTGCTCTTCCTTCTATATTTACGGGATGCAGGATCCAAGTACAGTGCAGATACCCTGTTTACAACCCAAACACCGTGCCCTGTGTACAGGTCCCTTATCTCATCGCCTGTCTCTGAGGCACAAGTCGGTTGCAATAGCTTTTGCACTTGAGCAACGAGCTGTATCTCTAGATTAATCCGGTCAGATTTTCCCTTCAAGCCTCAGCGCGCCTTCCGTACTGTTGTTTGGGCCACATTTCCAAGTCAAGTAGGTCCAGGTCAAGTAGGGCGTGCTCGTATTCCAACTTTAGGATGTAGCTCAAGGGCAAAGTGCAAAAGCTGCATTTGTAAATTACTAGCACCATAGTGCTCTTGGATGGTAATTATCTTTGTCCGTATCAACATGCGCTTCATTCCTTTGCGATCGTGGTTACCAAAGCGATTCCTTGCCTATCTTCTCACGCCGACTTTGCCGACTCGCCCTCCATCTCCGGCTTCCTGGGGCCATCCTTCTTTTTCCGCACATCTTTCCACCCAAGACCCCATGCAAAAGCAAATGCCACAGTGCTAAGCCCAATCCCGAGATACATGACCCGGTTGACGGCCGTGCTGTACGCCTGCAAAACGCCGACGAGCTGCGCCCCCGACACCAGTTGGCGGACAGACCTGGCCCCAGCGATGATAATAAGATCGGGGTTTACACCCGAGACGTTCTCTTGAATCTGCTCGCGCAGAGTGTTGCTGAAGATGGCTTGGGCGGCGACCAGAAACACGCCGGCACCGAGGGTTGAACAAAACGTCAAGATGCCCATTGCGATTGGGATCTGCCGAGCGGGAATCAAGTTCTGGACAGCGATGTAGGACTGCCGCAGCAGGAGAACATTAGTTTTGATGTTGTGATTAGTCTGGAGGAGAGAAGACGGCCCAACATACGCTCATAGCTGCCGCACCGATGCCGATGCCATAGAGAATTTGATACCCGACCCATTGCTGCACCGGTGTTGACGGTTCCAGCAGCGAGAGAAGCCCGTAGCTTATAGCTGTTATGCTGCTCCCGACTAGCACCCACGGGAGATAGTAGCCTAGAATCTCCACTGTTGTTCATCAAGTCCAGTCAGCCACCCAGAGTCGGTCTCGCCGTAGCAAGGACACTTACCCATGACGCCCGCGACTACGGAGAAGACGACCTGCGCAACGATGGTGGGAAGGACGTGCACACCGCTCATGAGGGTGGAATCATTCTTTACAGCTTGGAAGTAGATAGGCAAGTAAAAGTTAGCACAAAACATGGCGCCCATGAAGAAAAACATGGTCCCAGAAGCCGACCACATGACGCGCTTGCGGATCATGGAGAAGGGCACCATGGCGTCGTCGCCCTGGCGCTGCTCCCACACCAGAAACGACCCAAACAGGACCGCGGCGCCGGCGAAGAGGCCGATGACAGTGGCGCTACTCCATGCGTACTGGTTACCTCCCCACTGGAGTGCCAGGAAGAACATCACCGCCGCGGGACCAATGAGCATGAAGCCAGGAAGATCCAGAGACTCGACTGCGGTACCGAGCACTCTAAGCACTGGCTTCTTGGGCTCAGGCTCGGGAATTCTGAGGAGAACAAGGAGGGGCGCTATGAGGGCGCCAAGAGGCAGATTGATATAGAAGCCTGCAGATTATATAGATTTTGGTCAGCTAAGTGGCAGATATGGGGAAAGAGCAGAGAGCCTGGACGGGTTCGGCATACACCAACGCCACGAGATGTAGTCTGTAAAGGCCCCTCCGATCAGTGGCCCACAGGCGATGCCGACTTGTCCAAGGCCAACATTAACCCCCATTACCAACGGCTGCTTGTGTGGAGGCAAAATAGCTGCAATGATGGTCAAGGCTCCGTTTGTCAGTCCCGAGGAACCAAGGCCTGCAACTGCCCGTCCTATGATGAACATGCTGGACGACTGCGCAGCACCGCAGATGGCGGAACCCAACTCGAAGAGGAAGAGGAAGGCAAGAAAAGACCACTGCAGCCACGTCGTTAGTGGGGATGGGATAGATGAGCCTAAACCTCTTTTCTATAGACACCATGTTGTCTACGTACCTTGATTGAGAAATAGGTGTAGATTTTACCACTCATAGGCTGGAAGGCAGAGCTGGCTAGTTGGTAGGCTCCCCCATACCTAAGGCAATACCCACAGTATTAGGACCAGAAGCACCTGGAATAACGCCTGGGATGGAAACCCAACACTAAGGGTTACGTACCAGCCTATGTCGAGGAGGGAGTCAAAGTCAGTCGTGATAGCGGGGATGGCCGTGGCGATAATAGAGCTGTCGAGCATGAGGAGGAAGAAGACAAGCGTGACTGGCACGAGGATCATCACGGCCTTGGTGCCAGACACATATTCTCTTTCCTCTTCAACTCTGACGCTCTGAAGCCCCTTTCCGTCCGGAGCGTCTTGTCGGTTGTGCCATGAATCGGGGGATGGAATCTCATCGGTCTCTGTTGCGGTCGACATGTCTTGCGCCACTATCTTCTCCATGGCCACGGTCTGCTCTGGAACGGCAGAGGATTACGGAGCTGTAGGTTAAATGGACTTGCTGGAGACGAGTTTGGGCGTGAGTATCCGGTTATCCTTGAAAATGGGATATCCTGATCGACGAGGGCATCGCGGTACCTATATGTTCTCCGTAGGAATCTATCAAGGTGCTTCATCTCCCCATTGACGACCCATAAGTCCGGAATTTCATATTCCGTGGTGGAAATCCCCTTGTGTATGGGTGCAGATCCCAGTGGCTGCTGTAGTGCTGCCAATGGAACGGCAACGGAATCGTGAAAGCCGTGCTCCTGTTCTACCCCTGACCGAACCTGCCACACCACTTCCATCGCAGATCAGACATATTCTTCGGCCAAAATTGCAATTTAACATCCTACAAGAGAAAGGTTTAAGCTAGCCCACTTGTTATTTCAGGGAGCGTATTCCTCTCATTTCCCATGTATACAAAAGGATAAGTTCCAACGCCTTCTTGCACCCTTTACGCCACCAAGTAGGCATGAATGTGAACCAAGAGTTATTTTACTACGCGCACCTCGTCGCGAGTCAACTCATGGGAAATAGACTAAATGACAAACCCATCGGTGTCTCGCAGCCAGCGCAGCCACTAGCTCTATATACAATGGATAGTAAATAAGGGAACAGGACGTGGTTCCAGGTGCAATTTTGAAATACAGAACTATCTATACATTGTACTTGCACCGGTAAACAGCTCCTCCAGCCACCTGTCGTTTCCAAAGTCGGGCATGAGGTGCTCCTGATCCGCCAGCCACTCACCACTCCCGGCAGCCGCACCAGTCTCGACCAGGGCAGATGGCTCCTCGGGCGCTAATCGAACGCTCGCCCACATGCGGAACATGTGTGTCATGCCGCTAATCTGCGCGAATATGTCGTCGGCGGCGCCCTCGCCGGCTTCGCGGCTGGTGAGCTCCAGCCGGTCCGCCATGGCAGATAGGACGGCGAGCAGGTCGACCGTCTGGCGCACAGCGCGACAGTCCCACCCTGGATCCTCGAGTGTCGAAAGCCGGTACAAGATGACTATGCACGCCGCGTACTGGGCCCAGCTGAGGAACGGGAGGCCTATGCACGTGTCCGGGGGGAGTGAGGTGAACACGTCTGTGAAGGCCTTGGCGGCCTGCAGGGAGGACCACAGGCACTCGACGCGTTCAAAGCCGGGCATGCTGCCGCCATAGCTAGCGGCAGGCGTGGTAAGAAGCGAGGTGCTGAGACTGGACGGGTGGGCTGTCTCGTGTATGCAGAGCTCGACATATGACACATGAGTGAGGATGACCTCTATGCCGTACCGTTGGATGTTAGCAATTCTGCGCTCAGACGGGCTGAGAGGTGGAATGGTTAGGCCTACGGTTCTGTTGGAGCCTGGGCGACATCGATGCTTTCAGCTCTTGCAGTTCTCCCTGCAGCGCCTTGAGATACAGGAAGGCCGGGATCGGCGCGCCGACTGAGCTTGTTTGGCCGTTTTGATGCTGATGCTGCTGCTGCTGCTGCTGCTCTCTTACGTGCATTGTTCGCTGCGCGATGCGCTGCATTCGCACTTGAAATGCGAGTACCTCGTCGCTGTGGCATTCCTGGTTGGCGGTTATGGTGCAGAGACATTCTTCCATCCATGGCGTCCAGCGCATGGTGTCCATCTGCGCAAAGTAGGACTCGATGCTGCTCGTCCCCGGTCGCCAACGGTTAGCCGGACCGTTCTGATTCATGAACTGAGCACAAAAGGAAGGACGTTGAGATGCCTACTGCACGGGAAAGAAGAAGGAGTGCCTCTCAAGTGGGACAGGGATATTTGTAGGGGTGCCTACATGGTGCTGAGGACAAAACACCCGAGGACTGCTCGCTTCTGCTCCAAGCAGTGCCTACCACTTGCCTCCTCTTCTACGGAGCACTCAAACTCTGGGGCGAGGGCGCTGACCATGTGCATGTCGCCCGGCTGGGGTTTGTTCAAGCGCTGGTCGTAGACTAGCGACAAGGCCAGCATCATGAGGCGTGACACGGTACAGGAGCGGTTCAGGAATTGGTCGTAACCCCAGGCCGCAAAGACCAGCACCGCCAGCAGCAAATCAATGCTCGATTTATTCTCAATCATCGCGGCCTCGGTGACGAGGCGTTTGAACTCTATGCCACGGGCGAGTTTCTGGCGTGTTGAAGGGACAGTCACCGCGGCAATGGAATGCAAAAGGAAGGGCCGGTCCTTGCGCAGCTGCTGGGCCGTCACGTCCGGGGAGAGGTGGATGAATGGGAGGCACGGCAGCATCCGGGAGCGGAAGAGGTGGAGATGTGCCTCGAGGCCCTCCTCAAGCGGTTCTTCTGGCGATGATGGGCAGCGGACCGAGGACCCGGCAGCCGGCGGCAGTGATCCCGGTGTTATGGGGTGAATAGGGTCTGTTGCCGGTGTTGAGGTAGGCGCCGTACTGTTGCTAGCGCTGGCGTCAGCCGAGGGGCCGGAGCCGGGTGCGGTGTTTCCTACGGACACCTGGGCCGAAGACGGGCTCCGAGGCGAGCCGCCAACCTCGTGGTTGAGAGCAGCCCGCAAGGCTGCCGGGGCGTCGGTGGAGCCAGCAACGGACTGCAGCAGAGACACCAATCCGTCGATCTTGGACTCGAGCTGGGCGATGCGTGGGCCACCATTGTGGCTCCTGTGGGTGCTGCGCTTGCGCGTCGAGTCTGAGGGACAGCATTGCCTGTGGAGGCGATGGCACCTCTCGCAGCCAGGCCCGTCCGGCCGGGGGATGCACCGGCACTTGGCCTTGAAGCACGTCTGGCACGCCTGGCCGTAAGGCGCCGAGTGGGCCTGGGTCCTCTCCATAGAGCGGCGGGTCGAAAGGGCACTAGACGGCCTGGTGCTGCTGTCGCATATCCGAACCGGGTTTGGCTGATTCCGTATACTGGAGGAGCTTGGGCGACGAGGAAGAGACGAAGAGCGTGTAAGTCGCATCTCTGGGCACTGCTCATGGCGGTGCCCGTACGGACTCGAGATTCCGTACAATCCGCTCGTGAAGCGGCGGCATTGGATTCCGAAGTCCGTAGAACCACAATAGTTGGGGGCCAGGGGAGGGGCCCGTCACTGAATAAAGAAACTATGTACAGCCTCTCTCTATTCCGTACTGTAATGGCGACCTCAAACTAGTCACCCTATCGATCGAGAGGGAGAGGCACGATATGGTTTTATTGTTCCAATTACCAGCCGCAGCCTCGACTACATCGACGATTCCCCCTCTCGCCGGATTCGGCGACCAGTTCAAGCTTACCGCTACAGTAACCTGAGCAATGCTGTATTAGCTAGTAGTTATTGCGGCATAAAAAATTGGGTTAGTTAATTATCCATTCCCTTGTCATTGCCCAAAGTGGTAGCGTCTCGCTTAGCAGCTCGTCCTCACCACCGGGAATAATGACTGGGGTCTCTCTCGGATGCACTTAGAACCTGAGAACGGGCTGTATAAGGGGACGACGAGCATTGCCTCGACATTCTTAGCAATCGAACGTTCGCAAGCTCGCAGTAAAATCTGCCTCATCGCCTAAACAAGCCAAAGACCGGCCAGTGGCCGGCTGTTCTGGCGAATCGACGGAGTCAATAGCTCCTTGGCACCAGCCACAATCGGGTCCAGCTGAACTTTAGTCGCGAGGGGCCTCCCCCTTAGGCCCGCGCATATTGAGCGTCGGGGGTCATGCGGGAGGGAGCGCTTCGACCGTATATAGATAGTGTAGCGGACTGTCTCGGTAGCGGCGGATTGTAGACGTCCTTCCAAAACTTGCGCGTCGAATGTTGAGGCTTCACGACCTCTGGTTCCTCTCGTCCACCCTCTCGCTGTTGGATCACCCGGAAACAACCCGACTGCGATACGAGGAAGAATTGCTCTAGAATCGGGGCCTTGTAAACCTTTACTCGACCCACCGGACGCCCGGTCGTACAGGCATACCATCATCATGGACGCACCCCCGCCGATCCCCCCGCGGCCACCAGGATATGAGACCATCCCGGAGTCGGCCCCGGCACAGGGCAACGGTATGCCTCCACCGCCGCCGCCGCCTCCTCCCCGGCCCCAGACTTCCTGGACCCATCTGTTCTACGCGGATGGCTCCCCAACGCCTCTTCTCGAGTCGCTCCTGGCCGCCTTTTGGGCCGTCCTCGATCCTCAGAACACCGGCTACATCACCCCCGAAGTGCTTTCAGGCTTCCTCACCGTGCAGGGCTGGTTACCGGAGGACGATGTCTGTACGTACTCTAGAGCCATGCCCCGTCTTCACTTCTCATAGCACGCCTCGGCCCCCAAATTTTAGCTAACACGCGCCGCTCCTTCTCCAGGGAAGGCCAACCTCAAGCCCATCGGGGGGCCGTATCAGCCTGTCGACAACGCCGATTTCGAGCTCAAGGCGTGTCTAGAGGCCTGGTACTTTGACTTCCGTGTCGTCGAGCGCGGACCTCCGGGACGGCCGCAGCTGCCTGGCGGCGGCATGCCGCTGCTAACCAAGGACGGCTTCACGGCCTACATGGCAGTCGAGTACGCCGGGGAGCCTGAAAAAACGCCTCGGCTCCTAAATGCTGCCCTCCGTGCCTACAACATTTGGCCAGCTATGGGCCCTGTCCCGCGCGAGGTGCTGCCCCCGGCGCGGCCCAAGGAGCTCCAGCAGCGTATCGACATGGCCGCGATCCGCGCCCGCAACGCGGCCCAGGAGAAGATCGCCGCAGCCAAGGCCTACTATGAGATTCGGAGGCAAGGAAGTGAAGCCGCGCTGGATCTGTTGAGGCCGTCCTATGTATATCGGTATATTTGAGTGCCTACTAGATGGAATGGCGATAACGAACGGGGTAGCGACAGGGCGTGCATTTGGGTTCTCCATGCTTCTTTCAACGGGTATGAGCGGGCATTCATACATCCTACCCTTTCTTTTGTCGTGAACATACGAGACACATGTACAGTAATATACCGACAGAGAACTACAATTTAATCAAAACTGAAGAACCTCCAAACTGTAACCAAGGGATGGGTCTGGACGGCTTGGAGGATCCATCTGACATTCACTCGTGGGCCTGGTTGTGGGGTGTAAATACTTTATATTCCTCAGAACTTAGCGACAGGCGTGGCGATCTAGCCAGGTGCTAGCGAGGGAAACTCTATCAAGAGGCTTTTGCGCACAGTAAGACACCACAGACCCATTCCCGCGCCATTCGGGTATCTACCTTCTTTACCGGCTTCATCGTCATCAGATTGCGTATAGATACAAAGATTAGGTCCGACAACCCCGGAGATTGTGGACGTATCGACAGGATATCAAAGCGAGAGAAGGGGGACAATAAAAAACCCCAAAACCAAAAAAAAGCAAGACCCATTCCAACAACCGCGCCGTCACTTCCTACTAGCCATTAAGATGTGAGCTCGCTTGTCTGATGTCGCCATTAATTCGAAGAAAAAAGCAGCTTAGGTTTCCCAAAATAAAGGAACCGATCAATGTAAACCGAGATGGAATGTTGCTATTAGAGCAAGGCGGCGGCAAGGCCAGCAGCGGCAAGGAGCCCAACAACTGGTGCGGCGGTCTGAGCGGCCTAGAACGGAGTTAGATATCAAGAATTACAGTCAAAAGGTTGGAAGGATCACTCACCCCGCCTGTGCTGGTGCTGGTGCTGGTGCTGGTGGTCGAAGACCGGGAGCCGGATCCGGATCCGGATCCGGACGTGGTGGTGCCGGTGTGGGTGCCAGTGGAAAAGATAGTAGAGGCCTCAGTGGAGGTGAAAGTGGTTCCGCCGCTGGTGAAGGTGGTCGTGAAGGTGCTAGTGGAGACGGGCGAGCGGGTACCAGTGAAAATGGTGGTCTGTCCCGTGGTTGTGATGGTCGATCCCCCGCTGGTGAAGGTAGAGGTGAAGCCTGAAGTGGTAAGCTGTAAAGGTCAGCCGCGTCCTTGCAAAATCCCGCGTCACGTCCTTGGAACTTACACCAGTGCCGGTGGCAGAAGCCTGGCAGTAAAGTCAGCGCTTGTAGCGGGGCAGAACGAAGGGCGGAGGGCAACTCACAGAAGCAGTGGGAATGTCAACAGTGACGCCGGCATCTTTGCAGAGCTGGTTGCCCCACCCGATGACGATGTTGGCATTGTTGTTGTCCTGGCAGGCCTCGACGGCGCAGTCGTGCACACCGTATCCGAAGTTCATGTTCCGGCAGAGGCAGGCATAATCCGACTTGGATGAGCAGTTGAACGAACCAAACATAGCAAGAAGGTTGTCACCGCACACATGCTGCAGGCATTGTCAGTGAGCGCTCTGGGTAACGGTCTCAGACATGGGGTGGTTGGAGCACGGGGCTCTCCCCGAGGAGCGAGCTAGGTTCCAGGTACGACGCAGGAAACCACCCCCTTGGCGAACTAGAGATGGGATGACTTACACCACATTGGGGCATGTTGGACGGGTAGTTTTGAGCCGCAACGCCCGAGATGCCGGCAGTGGCAGCCATGAGGAGAGTGGTGGTCTTCATTGTGAACGATGCGAGGAGATCTGCACAAGGTAGCCTTTGAGTGGCGTGCCCAAGATCAAGGCCCTGGCAGGAGGAGGTTCGAAAGACGAGACGGAGAGCGGGCTCTAGGTGGAAAAGGGATACTTCTGCCGAGGAGGAGGTGCGAAGCGGAAGTATTAGGAGGATTTGGTTGACGGAGGGGCTATAGGAATGCCACCACGGTTATTTGTAGATCAGGGAGGACGGTGGTGATTGCCAAGCGGAGAAGAGCAAGAGTCTGAATCGATGTCGAACTGGTTTGGAAAGAAGCTCACGAGAACGAGAAGGGGGAGTGAGGAGAGGCGATGAGGGTTATTAAGACCTCGAGGAGCGTCCCGTGGGAGGACGGACGGGGAAGGGGAATGGGAGGAGGCAGGGCGTACGGGGCCGCGACTAACTAGCAAGGCGTGTTAATGGCCCAAAAGGGAAGGCACACGCACCTTTCCAGGTTCTGTGCGCCAGGCGGTTGTGCGATGAACTTGGGTGGGGCGCCCTTGGATCTGCTGGTCCAACTTTGACGGATGAATGGTCTCTCGGGCACCCAGTGGTCTGGTGCTCCGGCAGCCAAGTAGGAACCCAGTCCGGTACATTGATGATGAAACCATCTCCCGGCCTAAATTGCCCGTCCCCTCGGTAGACCCTCTGCTTGGCAAGCGTGTCGGCGCCGTGCGCCTTCCCCTCCTCGACCCAAACCGGCCACCAGAGACTTGCTTGGTGGCAGCTGTGGGGAAGCTACGGTAAGTAGCTGGCTGTCTAGTGCGTTACTCGCCACGTTTTCCCGCCTCCGATATCAGGTTTCCTCCCCTCTTGTGTAGAAGGGCTCTTTCGTATTTGCAATGTGGATGACGACGGGTTTCCCGCTACTCCCCTTGTTAGAGGAGCAGCGCAAGGGAGAGAGACCTGGACGGCTGTGTGCCACGTAAGTGGTCCCGGCGAGCCTCTGGGCACCCACAACTGCAGCTCTATCAGTCTGTCTCTCTGTCATTGCGGAAGGATGCGTTTGAGCTGTTGCGCCGGAGGCATCCGGGAGCCACGATAGCGATGGGAGGACTGAGTGCCATCGGGGAGGGAACATCGGGGATACCACCACCCGCGCCGCAAGCCTTAGCCACGTTTGCGTGGTTTTGCCCAGAGTCCCCTTCAGCGGCTGGGACGACGGGCTCTAGTGCAGCTGCGTTCCGCCAGAATGCCCCGAGAGGCTAAAAAAGCTCCTCTTACCTTATCGCTTGGTGCAGAGGTCGCACGGCCGCTCCCCCGCCAAGCCGTCGAGACCATCTTCATACAGATCTCTACTTTTTTTATTTTTTTTTAAGTCAGTCGAGAAACAAAAAGAAACGAAACCCGAGGTCGCCTCCCAGCCCCCCCCACAAAGTTGAGATAGCGAGGGAAAACGTCGAAACATGTCGGGCGGGCGCTCAGGTGTCTTGGCTGCCGTGGTGTGCTTCGTGGAAGACCCCAGACCCTTTGCAGACCCTCTGGTCGTTCGAATGTTTCATGAGCGAGGCCCCTTCCCGCCGTGTGCATCTCGCGCGCCAAATTGCCAACGGCGTTCCGTGACGCTCATAGGCCCTACGCCACGGCTCTCTGCACGTTGCCTGTGGAACGCGGTCGTATGGAGAGCAGCGAAGCAACCGAACCGTGGATCGCGAGATCCATGACGACGTATTTCCCGGCGGTGTGCTACTTGACTACGCTGGACAGGGGGGAGCCGGTTGGACAAGCAAGGCGGGGGCTACCGTCCGCTGCCAGGCGCGAGTGGGCTAGAATGGCCGAAGGGGAAATAAGAGGGAAGCGGCATCAAAATGACGCTCTCTTCGTCTTCCCCGCCGAGATTGGGGGGCGATGGATGACTGCATTGCGCAGCCCATCTCGCCGGCCAGCTGGGAACAGGCCGCGCTACTGGAGGCTTCTCGCTTCTCGCCGGGAAGGGGCCAGGGCCGGGGCCACGATCTCTTTCTCTGTCGGCAGGGTGTGGGCGCGATGCGAGTCTTGGAGCTATACTACTTTCTAGGGAGGGGCTCCCGGGAGGAGGGGGGGGGATGCCAGAGCGCAAACCAAGGAAAAGCGGGATGGCTGTGTGTGGCTTCCGATGAGGTCAAGAGGTCGTGGTTGGGAGCGGCTCCTGGCCACGGATCGGGGCTCGAGCTTTGCGCTGGCCGGCGTTGATTGGGCAATGCCTGCAGATTGCCGGTGGTGGGGGGTGATGCACAGCAGGGATAACCCCTGGCAATCTCGGTGGGGCGCCGCCAGGTCTTTCTTTCCCCTTCAGCGGGACAGGGATCGATAGAGGACCGATTGACTACTGGGTTACTGGGCTACTGGGTATGGGCCTCCAGGCCTGCATGCATGGCTCGACGGGAACCGGCTGCATGCTGCAGCAAATCAAGGCGGAGAAGCGCCCCGCGTCTTCAGCTTCCATGGCTCAACACCGCCCCAAGCCTAGAACGTTGGGGACACCGAACCTGACTATACTGTGGCCATTATGTCGATGATACAGATTTGCCGTTTGCTGCCTCTCACTGCCGTTCAACTCGGCTGCTCTCCAGACGACTCCCCCTCCCCGATGAGGAAGAGGGGCAGAGAGGGGCAGAGAGGGACAGATTACCTCAATCATTGCACGGCATTGCAGCCTGAAGAAGGAAAAGGAGCCCATTGCGGCTCGCCAAGAGCGTTGAGACGTAAACGTCGTCGTCGTCGGAGTGTCTGAACGAGGTTCGCCAGCCCCCCCCTTTTTTTTCGTCTAATTAGATACCAAACGCGTTCAGTGGTACCGTACCCAAGCTTGTCAAATGTAGCAGTAGTCAGTACCACTACTAACCTACCTAGGTGGTACTATGCGGCCTAGGTACCTTAGGTATGCCTCCGGCCTAGAGGGAGAAAAAAACCGGCACGAGCAGAATAGCTGGCAGGGCCTGAGCCGAGATGGCCTTCCTGCACATTGATGTCATGCAACGCGCCCATCCATTTCACGTCCAGCTCTCGCCGAATCTTGGCTTGGGCAGCCTCGCCAGACCGGCTGCATACCCTGCAGCCATGGCAAGTAGATTGGTTTCTTGTCCCGCCCTCCATGTCCATTTCGTCGGAAACCTGCATTCGCGAGCGGCGAGCAGCCGTCGGCACTCTGCTAGATTGCCGAGTGTCCAACCTGGCGAGCAGCGAGCGGCACGCCCGATCCTGACGGCTTCAAAGGCTCGTGCGAGGATGCTTCCCCGCTTTCGGTTTAAAAACTCAATTTTGATCAATATCTGTGGCGGGAGAAAATGCCCCAAAAGGCTTAGAGAGCCTTTAGCTTTGGTGTTGTGTTGCGAAACAACGCCGGCTTTTTTTTATCCTTTGCTTCCTGCTCCCCTTTCGAGACACTTTCCCTTCATCCCATAGTCGTCGAGACCCCAGGCGGCCCTCCCCGTGGTTTGCGAAGAGGGGCAAGGCCATCGAGTCACTCAAAGTGATACTGCCAAGTCCTCGCCGGCTCCGGGCTTGGGCGCCGGGGGGAAAACATCTCATCTCTCTGTTCTAGCCGCGGTTCTGGAACCTAGGGCTCCTTCCCTCGGCGACGGGACTACGGTCGAACCCTCCCCGTAGCCTCCCAAGAAACGCCCGTGTTATCGCCATGTTTCGTCGTGTCAGTGTGACAGGCCCCGTGAAGTGCTCCCCAGGCCCTTATTGCTCACCCAATCCGTCTCACTTCGAACTTGAAGAAGCTTCGACCGATCTTGGCCGGTCACGCGCTGCCCCTTCCCCTCCTCTCCTCCACTTCCGGCCTCCTGAAGCTGTTGTCGGGTGCCGGAGCATCTACACTTCCAATTTGAGAGTGTTGCACACGGCCCCTCCTGCTAAGTACCACGTGCGACGGAAGGTGCTGTGAGAAGGAGAGAAGAAAAGCGAACGAGTGTTGGTCTGGCTGCCCCTGAAGCCTATGGGTTTGCCGTGTAGACTACCGCCAAGGTAGTGCTGGGACACCGAGGACTTCTTATTGCACCTCCATGCGTGCCTCCATGCGTGCCTCCATGCTCCTCGCTAGACTTCTCCTACTTTCCTCGGCGAGTACACGCGACCGGAAGGCCCATTCCAAAATCTCCGCTGTCCTTCCCGACCATTCGCTAGGCTACGGCTGCTGGGCAACGAGGCCCCTCGCGAAGCTGCTAAAAGCCCCCGACCTCCCTAAGATGACGCTTAGTCCTAGGCACCGTGCTGTGTAGCTCCAGGGGTCGGGGCGCCTGTCAAAACCTGTGCTGGCCAAGGCCCTCCTCGCCTCCTGCTCCCAACCTCGTGGCGCCCGACCGTGCAGTGCCTCCTGCCTCTCTAGTCTTGACGTTCTAACGGAGACAGTGCCCCGTGCTCAGAGCTGCTTCTTGCGAACTAATCGTGATCGCTCGTTCACCTGCCCCCTTCTTGTGAAGGTCATGGCGTCGAGCAAAACTTAAGCGGTCCGACTCTGGGCCGCTAGGTCCTAGAAACGGAGCTAAAACGTCAAACCAACACCCTATCGGCCTCCCCCCCACCCAACTGGGTAGGAGCAGGAGAGTGCCAGACACTACGGAGTACTGGATTGTTTGAATGGGAGATAGAGGCGAATGTGTTCCCGAAGACCTCGCTGGCCTTTGTCCGCTCAACCCCCCCTGACGCCGCGCCTGCCGTGAACTCGAGTACCCGTTAGCTAAGATGACGGTGCCACGAAAACGGTTCCCTTGAATCGTTGCGAGATGAGGTTCATCAGCGCCGACCTCCTAGTCGACCCAATCACTACCGCGCCTGCCAGCTGCTCAACGGTGTACGTGATCGCAGGGAAAATTAACAAACCTGTGATTCATGCAAGGGGTTACCAACCGGAATATAGGCTTACTGTCGGGTACTACTCTCATGCTGCTACACACACGCGCGCGCATCACCACCCTTGGCAGTCCCGAAAAACGGCAAGTATCTTAAAGAGCATGAAATTCCTTATGAAAAGGCCACCAAGACTCGGTGATCGGGGACCGACCCGGCGCGTAAGCGCAGCTGATGTACAAATACATACGCAGAGAAAGACCACATCCCAAGTCCTGTGTAATATTCTCGTCTCGGCCCCCCCTCTTCTCTTCTAGGCGCATAATGAGCGCGCGCCTCCTGATGCAGTATGATGAGCTCGCTCGTTGTCGGGTATTATACGGGTATCCCAACAGGCGATCCATCTTTCTGGTCCGATACCTGATACAGACCAAGTAGGAAAAGGGTAGTAGGAAAAAAACAAACAAAAAGCAGACCCATGCACTGTATTGCCGTAAACACAACCCTCAAAATGACATATTAGTTATTTCCCAACCCATCTCTCATCGAACGAACCAGACCAATGCACGGTGCGTTACTCGTCGTGACACACGTCCAGCGAAATCCGCGGCAGTGTGATGCAAGAAGTGAGAGCGAATGAGTTTAACCGCTGCACATGATGCAGGACTCAGGGTTCTCGATGCTGCCTATAGATCATGAGGTAGTTAGCGTCGCATTCATGCAGATGCATTGTCGGGATAGGAAAGTGCTTACAGGCAAGGACAGCCTCAGAGTAGATATCCATCTCACGCTCCTTGCTCTCCTCCTCTGTGTCCTCCGACTGGCCGTCTTTCTTGCCGTTGAGCGCCGGCGAGCCAATTGACTCAGCCTTGACCTTGTCACTGGGCTCGGTGGGAAGGGTCTTGGGGCTTTCGCCCTCGTCCTGATCGGCCTTGAAAGTGCTGGGCTTGGCCGGGGACGCGACAGGACGGCTCTTGTCGACGGTGGGAGTAAGGGGAGGGGGGGTCGTGCTGGGGGTCGGGATGCCGTTGGCGTTAACCACACCGGCAAGCGACTCATCCTTCTTGGCATATGAGGGCCGGGGCACAGCGCTGCTCGCAGACGACATGTAGGTGCCCGAGGGCGGCGCGCGCTTCTTCAGGCCCGACGTCTTGCCAACAGCGCTATCCTGCACCAGAAGGGCCTCCTGGTCCACAGTGAACTGGATGGGCTGGGCAGCGGCCTGGGTGCGGAGGTAGTACATGCCCGTCTTGAGGCCGAGCTTCCAGCCGGTGAAGTGCATGCTGGTGATCTTGCCCATGCTGGGCTCGCGCATGTGGATGTTGAGCGACTGGGACTGATCGATGAAAGCACCACGGTCGGCAGCCATCTGCACGATGGTGCGCTGCGAGATCTCCCACACGGTCTTGTACAGGGCCTTGATATCGGCCGGGATGTTGGGGATGTTCTGGATGGAACCACCTTCGGCGATGATACGGTTCTTCATGTTGTCGGACCAGAGACCCATATCGACCAGGTCCTTGAGCAGCCAGGGGTTCACGACCTGGAACTCACCGGCAAGTACACGGCGCTGGTAGATGTTGGACGTGTAAGGCTCGAAGCACTCGTTGTTACCTAGGATCTGGGAGGTTGAGGCCGTGGGCATGGGCGCCATGAGCAAGCTGTTGCGCACGCCCGTCTCCTTAATCTTCTCCTTGAGAGCGTCCCAGTCCCAGAGGTCGCTGGGGGTGACGTTCCACATATCGTACTGCAGGATGCCCTGGGACACGGGTGAACCCTCGTACGTGGAGTAAGTGCCCTGCTCCTTGGC
This sequence comes from Thozetella sp. PMI_491, assembly GCA_021432635.1. Classification (NCBI taxonomy): domain Eukaryota; kingdom Fungi; phylum Ascomycota; class Sordariomycetes; order Chaetosphaeriales; family Chaetosphaeriaceae; genus Thozetella; species Thozetella sp. PMI_491. Next base: position 874,422 of record MU270035.1, read on the forward strand.
CAGGTCGGAAGAGGCCGTCAGAGCGGCGTGGTACAGGGTCTCGAAGATCTGCTTGTTGAGCTGGCGAGCCTCAGGAGACTCGAAGGGCATGCGAAGAGCCAGGAAGGTGTCCGCGAGACCCTGAATGCCAAGGCCGATGGGGCGGTGGCGCATATTGCTGTTGCGAGCCTCCGGAACGGGGTAGTAGTTCACATCAATGATCTTGTTCAGGTTGCGGATGACAACCTGGGTGACCTCGTGGAGCTTCTTGAAGTCGTAGACCCCCTCGTTGTAGTCGACGAAGGAGGGAAGGGCCATCGAGGCCAGGTTGCAGACGGCAACCTCATCAGGGGCACAGTACTCGACGATCTCAGTGCAGAGGTTGGAGTTGCGAATGGTGCCCAAATTCTTCTGGTTGCTCTTGCGGTTGCAGTGGTCTTTGTAGAGCATGAAGGGGTTACCCGTCTCGGTCTGGGCCTCGAGGATGGCGTACCAGAGCTTCTGGGCCTTGACCGTCTTGCGGCCGCGACCCTCCTTCTCATACTTCTCGTACAGGGCCTCGAACTCCTCACCGTAGCAGTCGGCAAGGCCGGGGCACTCATTGGGACACATGAGGGTCCACTCGCCGTTCTTCTCGACGCGCTTCATGAAGAGGTCGGGGATCCAGAGGGCGAGGAAGAGGTCACGAGCACGGATCTCCTCCTTACCGTGGTTCTTGCGCAGGTCGAGGAACTCGAACACGTCGGCGTGCCAGGGCTCAAGGTAGATGGCGAAGGCGCCAGGGCGCTTGTTGCCGCCCTGGTCGACGTAGCGGGCGGTGTTGTTGAAGACACGGAGCATGGGGACAATGCCGTTGGATGTGCCATTGGTGCCGGCAATGTAGGAGCCGGTGGCACGGATGCGGTGGATGTTGAGGCCGATGCCACCAGCCATCTTGCTGATCATGGCGCAGGTCTTGAGCGTGTCGTAGATGCCCTCGATACTGTCCTCCTTCATATCGACAAGGAAGCACGACGACAGCTGGGCCTGCGGGGTGCCGGCGTTGAAGAGGGTGGGGGAAGCGTGGGTGAAGAACTTGTTGGACATGAGGTTGTACGTCTCGATGACACGCTCGACATTGTCACCCCAGATGCCGACAGCGACACGCATGATCATGTGCTGGGGTCGCTCGACGATCTTGCCGTCGAGCTTGAGAAGGTATGATCGCTCCAGGGTCTTGAAGCCGAAGTACTGGTAGTTGAAGTCCCGGTCATACACGATAGCCGAGTCGAAGTCCTCCTTGTGTTGCATGACGATCTCGTACGTCTCCTTGGCGATCATGGGAGACGGCTTGCCATTCTTGGGGTTGACATAGTGGTATAGGTCGCTGACGACCGACGACCACTGCTTCTTAGTCTGCTTGTGGAGGTTGGAGACGGCGATACGCGCTGCCAGGATGGCATAGTCGGGATGTGTGACGGTCATGTACGCCGCGGTCTCAGCAGCCTGTAATTGAAACGCGTCAGCACGCGTTCTTTGGCGTTTAATGGGCGGGGCAGGCGGCGACAACTTACGAGGTCATCCAATTGAACGGTGGTGACACCTCCGTAGACACCAGAGATCACCTTCTGGGTAATGGCTACCGGGTCGACATGGTCTACGTCCAGCCCATAGCAGAGGCGGGAGACACGCGCCGTGATCTTGTCGAACTGGACGCGCTCCTGGCGCCCGTCTAAAGCGAGTTAGGACCCGAAACTCGAGATCTAGTCGTGGGGGAGGCACGCGTGGCACGAAGGAGGAGACTTACCGCGCTTCTTGACATACATCGCGACGGAGGAGGTCTGACGACAAGGCAAGAAGAGGAGGCAGGAGGGGTGGCGGAAGGGCGAAGTTTGAGGGCAGGAGGCCGCGGACGCGAAAGAATAGCTGCTTTAGAAGGGCAATGCAGCTTACATTCAAGTCACTGGCGACAAGGAGAGAGAAAATGCCGCGCGGGATCGACCTCTTTGCGGTTTGGATGCGATGGTGGTGATGGAAGGAGGAAGATGTCGGTGGGAAAGCGTGTTTCGTGCGGTGCCTCTTTAAGAGTTTCTTAGCCCGCGTTAAGACGCGTTTAGTGAGTCGCGTAACCCCTGTCCCACTTAACGCTGCTAGAAACAAACAGCCCACAGCTGGTCCGAGTGCCTGGATGCCCCACCAACCTGCCTGGGGAGCGCGTATGAGCAGGGGAGATAGGAACAAAAAAAAGAGCCATCACATGCAGGCGGGCTGCTCGCGGCCGCATGGCGTGCAGTCAACGCGAGATCTCTGGCGATCTCGATCTGGCTGGCTCTGGCCAAGGGCAGGGCCATGTCCTAACAGCTCTAGGCATTACAATAGTACTAAGGAGTCTCCGAGACTGTCTCATTCTCACGGTTCTATCGCGAGTCCATTCCAAAGCTTCCGCCTCTGGGCCCGGCCACGGCTCCTCTGCTTCATTTTTTCTGTAGCCTTCGCCCCCCCTCTCTCCTTCCTGGTGCCTTGGCCCTCTGATTTCTAAGGCGGCGGCGGTCTATGGATTATGAGTCAACGGGCGGAATAACGTGGGAAAGAGTAGCCCCCCGCTGGGAATCCCGCGTCTGCTCACTCCAAGAGAGGGCAAAGGATGAGCATTCGAATCCCAGGCGCTGTATACAGAACTCTGTCGGTCAGGACCAAGTCCGTAGCGCGCACCGTCTCTTGCCCACAACAGGAGTACCACTGGCCGAAGTTTTCTTCCACCATGGCCGCCGCGGCTGTAAACGGCACGTCGACCGAGGCGCCAGGGACGAGCACAGAGGCCCAGGCTCCGGCTCCACCCCAGACCCAAGCATATAAGCCGCGATACATAGATGTCAGTGTACCCGTGGTGGCAGCATTTGTAAGCTCGGCAGCAGCTAACCGTTGAGCTTACGTGACAAAGATTGGCATCAACCTAGCCGATCCCATCTTCCGTGGGCGCTACCATGGCACGCAGCGGCATCCCGACGACCTGCAGGGAGTGGTGAAGAGGGCCCGAGAGGTCGGATGCACGAAGCTCATCGTGACCGGCTCCAGCTTCCGGAGCTCGCGAGACGCGCTGAAGCTGGCGGCAGAGTTCCCCGGCACCGTATTTGCCACGGCCGGCATCCACCCGTGCACCAGCGCCATCTTCGGCGCCTCACACACACGGCACCATGACGAGGCCACCGACGACGAGGAGCACACGCCTGCGTGCGACCCAGATCCGTCTAAGCCCGCCCCGGACGCCGACGCAATTAACCCCAGCAAGAGCGCTGCCATCATGTCGGACCTAGAAGACCTGGTCCGCTCGGCCCGTGCCTCGGTCTCCGACGGCTCGGCCCCGGCGCTGGTCGCGTTCGGCGAGTTCGGACTCGACTACGACCGCTTGCACTACTGCTCGCGGGACCTCCAGAGGCATTCATTCGCCGCGCAGCTCCGCCTCGCCGCCGCGCTGAGCCCGCAGCTCCCACTATTCCTGCACTCGCGGGCGGCGCATGCCGACTTCGTTGCACATCTCAAGGAAGCCTTCGGCGACCGGCTCGAGCGGCTGGAGAAGGGCGGTGTGGTGCACAGCTTCACCGGCACAGTGGAGGAGATGCGCGAGCTGATGGACCTGGGCCTCTACATCGGCGTCAATGGCTGCAGCTTCAAGACAGCCGAGAACTGCGCCGTCGTCAAGGAGATCGAGCTGTCACGGCTCATGATCGAGACGGACGGGCCGTGGTGCGAGGTCCGGCCCAGCCACGAGGGGTGGAAGTACCTCATCGAGCCCAAGCCGGCACCGCCCCTGGCGGAGACCGAAGCTGCGGGGAATGCACCCGAGACCGTTGGGAACGCCGGTGCGGCCGAGGCCCCGGCCCCGGCGCCGCCCAAGAAGCAGGGCAAGAAGAACCAGAAAAAGGAGCCGGAGGTTCCTGAGCGTTTCAAGGTCGTCAAGAAGGAGAAATGGGAGGAAGGGGCCATGGTCAAGGGGCGGAACGAGCCATGCACAATAGAACGAATCGCCAAGATCGTGGCGGGTATTAAGGGCATCTCGGTGGAAGAGGTCTGCGAGGTGGCTTGGGCAAACACAGTCAAGGTTTTTGACGTAGACTCGTAGACTCGTAGACATATAATAGACCTGGGACAATTCACATGCCGAATGTCGGACTAATCACACAATCGCGTTCGGTGAGCCCGCTGTGGCACGTCCAACAAATGTAGACGCGTCGGTCTTGTTCCATTAGGGTATCAGTACAGCTCTTATGCCCCGAGATAGCAACCGGTACTCCGAGTCCAACCCAACCTGTGCTCCAATGCTAGCTAATATGTACACGGCGAATAGGAAACGCCCCTCTCACGACTGGCTGCCTCGTATCCTGCCGCTGCGGACGACCCCGACCGTGACACCCTCCTGCCCCGTCATCCAGCCTGGCATACGCTCCCCATCAACAATCCCTTGCTCCACCAGACGGCGTATCCCTGCAAAAACATGAACGCCATGGAATGTCAGCCTGATCTCCGGCTTCCAAGACTCATCCGACTCGCCGCCTCCCTCTTCCTCCACGGCCTCCCGCCCTCGTTCCAGGGCGACCTCGACGTCACTGCGTCGTCCTGCTTTCCGGCTTGGCCTCCTCACCTGCGACACGCCCTCTCTCGGTTCTGCGTCGCGGTCCTCGGCTCCATTGGTGTCCGGGAAAGGGTCTTGCAGGGCGATATCTACCCTCTCGACGCCCTTTCCGTCGTCGAGTTTGTTCGAGTCCCCGAACCGCGCTCTCGCAATGAGCTTCGCCTGCTTCGCGAGGCGCTCGTCTTGCCTCGACCCCGGCGAGAGGGCCCGTTTGCGACTGGCGCCTCGAGGCTTGCGCGAGTCAGAGCTCTCATCAGAGAGCGGCGGCGTGGGCAGCACCGTTACTAAGGGCGAGAGGTGCTGCATCTTATCTGAGTAGAAACTCCAACCACCACCAGCTCGGTTCGTCCTATTGGGGCCTCTTCTATCCACGAGCTCCGCCAGGTTCTTAGTCGACAGATTAGTCGGCTTCAGCGTAAAGTGTTCCCGCGGCCGAGACAGCGCCTTGGGGATGCCTTCGATGATGAGGTTGTGGAGTGTCTTAGCATCGCCCGGCTGAAACATGACGTTCGTCTGCGCCTTCGATATGTAGACGTGGGGAGATGAATCGGGAAAGGCGACGTAGATGCTCCGCGACGAATCGAAGCTCCCGGCTCTCCCATCCGCGTCCTGGAGCGCAAGGGTGGTGTTGTAGGGCGAGTCCAGGACCAAGATGCGGAGGAGGGTGACGGGGAGCGACCCGTGGCGGTCGAAACAGTAATGGACCTTGACATCCGGGAGGACCTGAGTCTGCAGGGTCTGGAGGAACGACTGCGGGTGGAAGATGGGAAGAGCGAGCGACTCGAGGTCGGCCTCGGCCTCATCTTCGACGTCGGCATCGTCGGCCTGCGGCTTCAGCGGTACCACTCGATATGCCGCCCATTTCAGAGCCAGGGGGCATTCGTTCAGATACTGGAAGTCGGCCATGGCCAGCTGGTACAGGGTGATGCCGTGCAGCCAGTCGCACTCGGTGATCCTGCCGAGCACCTCGCTCTTTGGCCCCTTGCGGCCGGCCATGGCTTGGTAGATGCCGCGCAGGCGCCCGAGCGAGCGGGCTGGGAGGAAGGCATCCTCGCCAAACTCATCCTCGTAGTCTTCTTCGTCGTCGCTAGCGACATCCAAGCCTCGCCGCTCCCGGAGGTGGTGCTTCAAGAGCCTCGGGGCCGAGAGGTCAGAGGTGCTCGCGCTGGTCCAGGAGATGGCGAGGGTCAGGAGAGACGAGCGAGACAGCCGGGCCAAGGACTTCTGGACAATCCGGTTGGTACATTCGATGCGCAGGTGCGAGGGCAGCTGGGCCCCCGTCGGGATGGAGAGGCCGGCCATGACAGGCGCCGCGCAGCCCCTCTCTCCTTGTTCCCTCTCTTGGCGCGTGAGTAAATGGGTGTGTAGGAGTGCTTGTGCGTGTGTTTAAAACTTAGCGGGCTCCGAAGCTTAAGCATCTCTAGAAAATGGGGGCTATTCTCGCATAGGGGGGAATAGGAGTCGTCCCCTGCCCCATATGTCGAGCTCGCGCCGGTTGCCTGTCAACAGTCACCTCTGTATTTACTCTTTGGCCGCCGCCCAACCGTCAGACGCTGCGCCCGGCTTTTCGAAGACGCGTCTGTGGGGCTCCAGAAAAACGGCGCGCTGCAGCAGAGGGCCCGTGCTTTCGGGTTGGCCGCTCCATTAGTCAGGGTTCCTGCAGAGCAGCACCGAAGCGAGCGCATCTGCTGCAGTCTGCTGGTGAGTGGGGCGCTTGGACCTCAGGCGGATATTTGCCGGGCGAGCGAGTCGTGCACATATTACGCCAGGCGTACGAAGTAGTGCCAAACAGATCCCGATCACTTCCCGAGCACCGCCCGGTAGATAGACCCGACGTCGGAGGAGCTCCGTCGGTTTCGACGGCTGTCTTGCTTGGCTTGCTGCATTGGTGAGACTTAGCGCATGCCGGGCGAAAGGGCGCCGGAGTAGGTGCTAAACGAAGCGAGAAACAAAGAGAGAAATTTCCATACACTCTCACACAGTCTCGTACATGAAAGAGACGACTTCTGCATTTACCATTTTGAGAACGCTGAACTAAAAAGGAATCGCGCTCGACCCCCAGCCTGCCAGCAACGCGGTTGTCGCGCTCTCGCCGGGGCGGGGTTGGGTGCTGGGCTGCAAAGGGGTATTGCGAAATTTCAGCGAGCGTGGCGGCGCTGTTTCGACATGTGGGGGGCCCTCGCAAAATGGATGACGAGCCGTCGCACTGAAGGGCGCCCACTACTTGGTCGCTATGAGCCGACGACGCCTTCCGTGCCCCGCTGCGTGCGCAATGAACAAAAGAACAAGTTTCTTTTCAAGTCTCGACCCACACCGCTCCTCATTCCTCTCTCCCGCCCCTTCCCAGGCAAGGGCGCGCGCATGGGAAATCCCTTGAAGGAGGGAGGCCTTCGCCGCAGTCTTCCCGGCTTTCTGCTGGGGTCGGCATGTTTGTACTGAATGAAGGAGGGGCTCCGGCCGGGTGGTTCTCGTCAGGAAGCGCGGGGCAGCTGGCAGGGCAGGTGCCGTTGCCGGTCCCATCGGGAGTCTCGAGCACATGTGGGAAAAAACAATACGACAATGTACCTCCATAGAGCGCCAATATACAAATCTTGACAATCATACCACGACCCGTCGCAGCCGGCGACCACTGCACAAAGCCGCCTCAGCGAGCGAGCGCTGCAGAGAGGTAACATGCCATTGGGCAAGGCTTACCACCAACGATTGGTAAAAGTGGCGGGCAGCGTTGCTTGATTGGCCCCGGTGGGCACCTGGCCGCCAGGACAGCGGGGGGACTACCGAGGGAGTGGGATGTTCAATCTGCGCTTGACTAATCAGGCCGTGGGTGTGCACCTGGTTTTTCCCTGGCCCCTCCTCCTGCTGCTTGGCCCCTCCTGGACCCGCGAAGTCTTTCCACTTCCGATGCTGGCGCCGACAGTGGAGAGAGAGTGGGCTACCTACCGCCCTCGCCATCGAACTAATCGCCCACCAGACCCTGAATTACCCGGCCATTCGCACCGCTTTGCTTTTTCACTCCCTCCCAACCCGCAACCGCACATCTGCTGCTATCATCCTTCTCCGCGATCACCCTCCGCACACACGGTTCGCAGGAAGCCAAACACAGGACCTTGAAGGAACCCCCGCGACGCCAAAGTCAGCACGTCTCGACGCAGCACTTTGTCTCGCCCTCGGAGCTTATCCAGCCCACCACCCCTCACCCGAGCGTGTGACTCGATTTTCCGGGGAAGGAAAGCACAGCGCCGAAAAAAAAAGGAAAAGCGAGCCCGCCGGCCGCATCCCGCTAATTAGGGCCAGTTCTTAAGGGCAAAACACCCCCCGCTCACGCCCTTGGAGTGCATCTGCCTCCTCAGCAGCAAAGCAACGGCAACGCCCAACAGCTTGCAGCGCCGACCGATTGATTGTTCGAAAGCCAGGCTGGGAGATTTTGGAAGATCCGAGGTCCGAGCAGGATTGTTCTCGTGGGAGGGTCCCGCCAGTCGAGGCGCCGCAGCATTAAATCGCTCGCAAAGAACAACAGCAGCAGCAACCGCCGTCGCTTGCAGACATGGCCTTTAGCAGCCGCAGGGGCCAGGCCCCGTTCCTGCGCAACCTCAACGTGCAGGAGCCGGCGATGGAGGAACTCATCACGGACGATGAGATGGCGAGGGATCTGGCCATGTTCACCAACACCCAGTTCTACGACTTCGACTCGGGCCAGAACACCGACTTCCAAGCCCCGCCTGTGAAGCCCGAGACCACCACGGAGCCGCAGTCGGCCGCGACCGAGGCGGCGACGGGCTCCGACTCGATGCTAGACGACTTCGGTATGGACTTCATCGCAGGTTAGTCGAACTCTTTCTTTTCCTTCTTCCCTTCCCTTTCTTCTGCCCTGTCAACTGTCGCCTGGTTTACAAATACACCCCCGGTTTTATGTGCATTTGCCACCCTTGCTTGTTTTTCTTCTTATGGCTGCTGTTATTTGGTTATTATGGCTATTTCTATTCGTCCCTTCCACTGCCCCTCTCCCCTCCCTCCCATCGCCTTTCTCCTACATGACGTATAAATCCGATTCTTCACACGGCCGGGATCTTGGGGGAAAACTATCCCCGTCGAGGACCCGAATCCGTCAAGCGGGAAGAAAAAGGGAAGGGCGCAGTGGACTGGTTGAGTGAGACAGGCAAGTGCCTTCACTAGCATATGGGAGACTGGGACAGCGTGTGAGGGTGTATCACGACCCCTCTCCGAGCACGACAGCTTCCAACCATGGAGATGCGAATGGCTTATCGCAAAATCGGAGAACGGGACGCACCCCACCCTGCTGCTGCGCGATTCCCCCATGTTTTTTGAAGCCTTTCTCATTGGAAGGCGGTCGCTGCTGGGCATGCATGCGACCTCGAGTGCCTGGGCGAGCGCCCCAATTTGGCCTGGCAAATGGTGGGGCTTACCGAGATGGTGTGATTTCTCGTGACCTGGGAGCGATGGTGCAATCGGTGATGGCGCAAGACAACACCGCTCCCGTCCGTCTAATCGCATTACGCCTTCCGCTGTTCAGCTCCACCATCTCTGTTTCCCCTTAGGCTCTTCCCGTTTCTTCATCGACGACGCCGTCGTCCCCGCTCCCCCGGGCTACGATCTTTATCCCCCCGGAACTCCTGCCGCCACCCCCCAAACTCCCCCCTTCCCTCCCTTTGATTTTTGTGTTTCGGTCTCGACTCCCCTCGCCAGCCCCATCGAATGCCCACAACCCTGTGAAACCTCCTTGCTGACCATGGCACAATGGCTCCAGGCGACTTCAGCTTTGGCGGTTTCGACACCACATACACATCGCCCTCCATCCCGGCGTTTCCGGAGAACCACCTGGGCAATTTGCAGCCCATCCAGCCTAGCCCTCAGGCCGGCTACCACGCCTCGGTGCAGCACCAGCAGCCGGGCTATGCACCACCGCCTCAGCGCGTAGGCGCCGGCGGCGATAACCACAAGCCCGAATCGGTTGCCAGCCCCAACCGTCCCCTCAGCTTCGAGGAGGCGTCTAGGCTCGCCGCCGAGGAGGACAAACGGCGCCGCAATACGGCCGCTAGCGCCCGCTTCCGTATCAAGAAGAAGCAGCGCGAGCAGGCCCTCGAGAAATCGGCCAAGGACATGACGGAGAAGGTCACAAACCTCGAGGGCCGCGTCACGGCGCTCGAGACGGAAAACAAGTGGCTCAAGGACATGCTCATGGAGAAGCACGACGGCAAGATCGACCTCGACAAACTATGGAGGGCCTTCAGCATCGCCAAGGAGTCGACTCCTTCCAAAGACAGCCGCTCCAAGTCCCGATCGAGTAGCAGCGAATCCGAGACAGAATCTAAGCCCGAGATCAAAGCGAAATCGCGGTAATCGGCGGCGGCGGAGCTTTACGGGATGAACTAGGCGCCACGAATGCACGGAGGGACCGGCCGATCATATGGAGTTCGCCCCGCGGGAGGCTGTGGGTTGTGTCTTGGTTTTTAACGGCGAATTGGTTGCTTGCGCTCGGTGGGATATAGGAATCAGATAAGGAGGGACGGCAGCGGAGGGAATACCTGTACATGGGAGGCTTGGATAGGGGCTGGGCGCCGGTGTAGAGCAAACAAAATTGGCTCTACATCGCTGCGCCTGGGCCATGGTAAAGTGTATTTGGCACTCTATATGTGTGATGAAGTGCTTTTTCATCGTTCTGTTGTCTTTGTAGACGGCCACATCAGGAGGTCGATCATACAAGAAGAAAATCTAGTGTGGCTTTGCCAAAAATTCTATTTTGGAGCTTCCGCGCCTCTAAGATCACATTTTGAATATCAAGACATCTCAAGAGGGTTCTCCGTTGAACATGATGCAGAAGCAGGAGGAAATGATTCTTCTGATCATCATCCTGCTGCTCTCCTTCCCTGGCCACGGGAATCTGGTCATCCCGGCATCTAGTTTTAGGTTGCTATGAGCTTGCTGCTTATTTGCCCTTCTCCGCCTCTGCGGCGGCCCTCAGAGCACCTAATCGTAGCTTGTTCCGCTTCCCCAGGATGCGCAGGGCATTCTGTCGTTCGATCTCGGCCATCTCTCCCCAGTTCGCGATGCGCGAAAGCGTCCCGTCCCGCCCGACAACCATAGGCCCTAGTTTATCTAATATGACCGCCTTGCCGTTCACCTCGACGGTCGTCGTCGCGGTGGCGTCGTCGCCCTCCCCGTCGCCAGGGGCGGGTAGTGGAAGCAGTGTTGCGCTAGCCTGTTGCCCCTGGGCGGCGGCGTCGTCCACGCCTCCAGCATCCTGGGAGCTACCGCCAACGCCAACAGCGCCGGTAGCAGCACCCTGCGGACGATCAGAGTCTGCCTCTGCCGCGCCCTCGACCGTCGCACGAGGGGCAGGGGGTGCGGCTACCGTAGGCTCTGCTGCCGTTGCCGCTGCTGGCTCTTGCGGCGGTGTGCCCGCAGGCGCCTCCCCGCTTCCTACATCCATCTTCATGCTGTCGTGCTGGGGTATGGGTCCAGCGTGCGCTTGGGCGTGGCCGGGCGATTGTGAATTCACAGGGCACTCTGACGTGCTCGCGGCGGGTGCGGGGCCGGGTTGAAAAGGGGTGGGGCTCTGCTGCAAGCTGCTGCCGCTCTTGGATGCGCTCGAGTGGAAGAAGCGCAGGGACTGAGGGAGGACGGGATGGGAATGGGGGCTACGGGTGGGGATAGTCCCGGGTGAGCAACCGATGCAGGCAGGTCTGGTGGCCGGCTCCTTCAGCTGCGGGAGGTGGTGGTGGAGCTGTTGGTGCTGGCGTGCTCTGCTAGACAATGGCCCGGGATGAGCTGCAGTTGGCGGGTAGGCTGCGGCCGAGGTAACAGCGGCGGCGGCGATGGTGATGATGGGCTGGCGCCTGAGCGGCCTGCTGCTACGGGCGCCTTCACGTGGAAACAGCAGGCGAGGCAGGGTTGCTGCAGCACGCGATTGGCACGCGGGGGGCCGCTGGGCAGCGATGGCGACAGACGGGCGGGTGCTGGATATTAGTCGGTGAAAGGGGCGATGGGGGTCACCGTGGTAAGCCGGAGCACGCGATGGGAAGGTTGCAGATACGCGGGCCTCTAGGAGTGGGCGGCGCGATGTCGTGATGCGGTTCCAGATGGGCATCTGATGAAGACCGGCGGGGGAGGACATCCAACGTAGACCGAGCGGCCAACCACCTTTTTAAAACAGAGGAAAACCGGAGAAGTATCGGGCTTGTCTTTCCAGGCGATTTAGAGACTCAATTCAGGAAGTGGTCGAGTTGGAATTGGAGCATCACTGGTTTGATGCTTGACTGCTGCAGTTTTTGCGAGTCGTTAAGTTAGTAGAATGCTCTCGAAGCCCGCCCAAAACTTGGTTCTAGGATTTCCATCCCCCGTCCTCCCCCCTAACCCTGCTAACAAATTTCGGGGCTAGCGACTCAGGGGCCCCCCACCAAAGCCTTCAGGTGAACGTCCCTACGGACCTCATGATCGCCAACCTCATATTTGCGCCGTCTGCGGGATTAGGGGTCCAACCCTTTTTAGTTTTTGTTTTTTTCTCCCTGCCAGCGGCCTCTAAGTATGGGACCTGACCCACAGATGGATGAAGCTCCGGAGATGTAATGTCCCCCCCCTCCTGCCCCCTTTGGTCGCCTGTTCGCCCCCCGTGGGACGAAGCGATGGTGTTATGTAAAAACCGCCCGGTCTCCTTCCCGTCGCGGTCAGTACTAGGTTTAGGCGACCTGACCTCCTTCGGAGCTATTACCTTCTCCCGCCGCGCGACAGCCTGGCACCCCACGCATCCTACCCGGGCGTGGCGAGTCAGGGGCTGAGATGCGGCTTCAGGACTGGAGGAGTAATTTCAGTTGTCCTACGTCTGTACTGACTTACACACTCAAGCGGCAGTCTAGACCGTCCAGAGAAGTAGCCCTTTCGGGAGAGATCCCCCCTTCCCTCATTGATTGTCGTGTCAATGCGCCGACGTGAACAGGCAATACTTTACGCTCCTGCCCCGGCCTCTCCTCTCCTCAGCACCCTATTATCCCACGTCGCATAGCGGCAAGTGCGTGGTGCCTTTCCTAGCTGTAGGAGGCGTGCTCTGCTTGCGGACGGCGGAGCCGAGAGTGTCTCGTTTCGTTTGACCACCCCATGTCCGATAGCAGCAGTCCAAGCCGCAGCGCGGTCAGCTGGACGCAACTCCTGGTACAAACCAACCTTAGGCGGGCATTTAAGGAAGTAGATCTCGGTTCATTTTCAAATATACTCTATTCTCGCGTGTCTACTGCTCTAGCGGATCTCTGCTGGCTCCCCTCGCCGCAACCTCTCTCGGAGCCTCATCTCCGCGTGGAACATGAGCTTCCCTCGGCGGAGAATTGTTTCTCTGGCGATATCATTTCTAATATTGGGCCGTTAAGCCGACGGTAGGCATGGTAGCGTCTGGCGGCAGCAGGTTTCCACTTGTAGAGCAAGCGATGGCTACCATGCACGAGGGACAAGGTAAATTCGAGAGCGAAGTATCCGTCTAGCGCGTATATTCCTCCCTACCTAGCGCTCAGAGTTTTGGGGGGTTCCCTGTTTTCCAGTGGCATTATCGTAGAACCCAGCGCGACTTTGGGCAGCTTCTTAGAACATGGTGCTTTCTCCACACGCCTTCCCGGTTCGCGAGGTTCTTGAGCCCTAGAGTACACTTGGAATTTGACTCTAGCTCTAACGCCACTTAGGACCACGATTACTTTCAATCCAGGTTGAAGATCTACATGATGGAAGTAGAGTGTGTGTGCACCTGTCCGAGGGAAATCACCCCATGCGCAGGGTATTCACACCCAGAGAAGCGCACAAAATGACATCCGCACTGGGGTCTTTTAGGCCACGCTCAAATAGACTAGTTCGTACATAGCAGCAATTGCAGATCAGCGCCGAAAGAACCGATAAACGATCTACGAGGCAAAGAAGGAACCGGAATCAGAGTAGGGAAGTATGAAAGTGAAGAACTTCGCTCAGAGAGATTTGTCACAGCACGAGTCACCGTCAATCCCCCCGGCAACCACCTTTGTATCCACATCCTTCAGATATATAAGCGAGTACGCCTAGTAACGGCCAAAGGGAGGGCTTCTTTCTCCCTTTGTGCAACAATAAGAAGTCAAACCTTGACAAGATTACAGGCTAGGGTAGAGAGACGAGTCGCCCGAATACTCCACCACATGGCCTTACAGCCGCAAACATTGTCATGCGTTTCTCTACCAGGACTGTTTTCTTCAAGGACTGATATCCAACTTATCAGTTCAGGGTCCGTATTCTATGCTAGCACCATTAATCTAGAATCTGCGTAGAGTAGTTGCAGGATATGCCAGGCTAGCCAGAGTACAGCAGCACTACTTGACACATTTCAACACTAACCTCACACCGGATGGCCGGAAAACCATCGTCCCAAGGTGCGCAGAATTTTTCAAAGCGTAGGAACAACATGACCAACGTGGCCACTGACGTGTTGCTTTCTAGTCACCGGCTAGCACTCGACAAAATTTCTTTTTCTCTCAACCTCTTCCCGGCTTCTATTCTCGTATGGTGGAAAATAATTGATGAGCAACCGAGCAAAGAGTCAGGCTGACGAACAGGGCAGTGTCAGAATCGGGCATCAGTGTAATGTAGGTTGACTCTCTATCGCACCATGGTTTGCCCCCCGAAGAATGCCTGCAACGTGTGCCACACAGACTAGTCACGCAGGCTGTAAACCCGCCACTACCCGTTCACTACACTTTCTATTCTGCCTTTTCTATGGCTCAGCGCTTGGTAAGAACATTCTGGGGCGAGATGTGACGTGACTACTACGCAAAGACAAGGCGATACAGGGCTATGGTGTGATGCAGCCACTAATCATATTACCTAAAGACTCGTGACACACACACACACACTCCCCACAAAACAGATTGGCAAGGCTACCGCACAGCCTCCACATGATGTGCATGAGCAGTGCGAATTATTGTATACACGTACCCGGCTCAAGGACGACCCAGGGGCTCATGCAAGGTACGGCGCAGGAGCCTAGCAACAATTGCATTTGAGGCTCCGGGTGGCACTGGGCGAAGAAACGCATTGCAAATGGAATTATTTTTTAATTGTTTTGGAGAGCTTCGTCTCCTTCTTGTTCTGTTCAAGGCAGCCCCTCGCGGTAAGATCTATGGTATCAGAGGAAAGCAAAGAAAGCCGGAGCCCCCCTTCCCGCAGCTAGAGAAAAGCAACGCCCCAAATCCGGTCGTGAGTAATAGTACAGGTAATAAAAAATAAGACAGTAGAGGGTAACCGAATTTAATGCCCAGCGGCAATTCTTGACGGCTGCTGCATCCGGTCGAACTTTGCGCATACCGCGCCAAGCACTGTCTTGAGGACGGTGTCGGCATCCATCCTTGGGCGGCCGCCTTCCTTGCCATCCCACGTCACTGTGTCTACCATGTCGCGAACATTCTTGTTCCCGCTAATGGAATCATCCAGATGGCGCAAGAACTCGGTCGCTTCGGGGACAGTACCGATCTGGAAAAACTGGAGACCAATCTGGTAACCCGGTGCCCGGAGGTCGTCGAGATCCCGAGCGATGTCGGTGATGTCAGTCTCCGGGTCGTCCGTCGCCTCGCCGTCCGTGATGATGATCATATTGATGGGTTTGAGGTTGGTCTCATCCGGGTCCGCGCCTGCAGCGATCTCGGCCTTGTACTGGCGCAGGTAGGGTTTGAGCACCTGTCGAATGCGGCGACCGGTTGGGGTGCCCGCATGTGGCCGCGTCTTGCGGAAGATATCCTGGACATCATCCGGAGCCCGGATGTTGATGTAGCCGCCGGTGGGGTGCTCGGGGTTTTTGTGGTTCAAAAAGTAGACGTCGATGCCGTCTTCGTCGTATTCTGTGCAGATGGGGGCGATCTTCTCGAGAAGGGCTTGGACCTCGCGCCAGGATGAGCCCGCCATAGACCCGCTGTCATCGATCAAGAAGATGGTATCGAACGTCCGGAGGAAACCAGCACGGTCTTCTCGCGTCAAGCTCTCCACAGCCTCGCGGCGGGACCGAGATGTAGATGCGACTGACACCGCAGACCTCATAGGCGCCGAGAGGCGCTGTGGTGCGCTCGCTGCCAGCTCTGCGACGGCCTCCCTCGCGGCGACCGTGTAAGGCGGCGGGGCCTCGTTTGCTGCTGACGTGTTAGCGCTTTTAGCCTGCCAAAGGATAAGCGCGGAGACCGCGCAAGAGTGCCACTTACGTAGGCCACCTTCGTTCGACTTGTTGGAAGGAGTCCTCTTCATCTTCTTCTTCAGACTGCCAAAGAGGGACGACATTTTCCTAGATTCGTGGCTGGTACGCGAGGAGATGAGAACGTGGTGCGAAGACATGGTCAAAGTTGCGGCGGGGTAAGCCGGGGCAAATATATAAACGGAAGTTGCGGCGAACAATCGCGTTCAATCGGGGCTCGTAGTGGGTCCTGACGCCCGTCTCTGATCGGTAGTCTTTGTTTGTGAGTGTATGCTTTATGGGGGCGCAGCAAAGGTTGAGGGCTCCTGTGGTTGTGAGCTGCGTGTGACCAGCTGGTATGACCCTTTACTTCGTAGTCTGGTTGGGAGATATACGTTGAAAATCGGCAGGGCCGGGTCAAGATAAATAGAAGTTGACGTCCGACCGCTTGCCGCCGAACAAGTTTGCCTCTACCGAGGCTCTCGCCGGTGCTCATGGCGAAGAAACCCAGCAGTGCGCCTTGCCCAGTCCTGCCTCAATAGAGAGATTGCGGGCAACCACCATGAGCGACCGCTGGATCGCCCCTGCCCCAAACGGCCGGATACTAGGCGTGGCGCAGGATACACAGCCACCCACGCTCTCATCCTGGCGGCAGGGCGGTGGAAAGAGGGCACGTGATCTGAAGTGGGGGCTAGGGGCCGGAGACAGCCGCCTGTTCGCCTTGGGAAAGCCTAGCCCGATAGCTTGAGGCTGTAGCAGTTCTCCTAACAAGGTTGCCCCTTGAAACCGCTCCCAACGAGTGAATCGATAGAATTTTTGATGGCTCGGCGGTATGCTCCTCGAACCGGCAGATGATGATACACGGCGGAGTGACTTGTTGGGCCGCTCTGTGGCCGACTCCAAGCCTGCGACGCCCGACCGCAGAAATGAATGATTGAGATTAGCAAGCATTATTAATTGATGGTAGTGGTGGGCGTGTTTTGGATACGGCAACGCCCTGACTTCCTGATTTGGTGCCAAAGTCGGCCGACTAGAGCCCCGGTCGCCGGCGCGCAGTTGGCGTTGGTCCGCCCGCGCGGTGAGCCGAGTGGGTCGGAATGTGGAGGGCCACGGCGTTCGGCGCCGTGGCAGCATCGTCGGCTCGCATGCCTGCCAAATGGAGCAAGGCCGGCCACCATCTACTCTCTCGCTGCTTTGTAAGTATCGGCTTGATTCCGCCGACCACACGGCAGCTCCCTTGCCGGCAAGGAGGAGGAGAAGCCCCCGGGAGGGAGGGAAGTAAGTATAAATTGCATCCGGGCGTCTACCTTTCTCCAGGATCTAATCCCACGGAGTTGTCGACCTCGCCTAGCATCAGTCTTCATCGTATCCTACTACCCCCTTACTTGTCCATCGAGTGCATTTTGGCCCTCCTCTTGAACTATGTCTTCAGACCTTAAGCCCATTACGCTCTGGGGTAGAGGCGGTCCCAATCCGCCCAAGGTTGCCATCGTGCTCCGAGAATTGGGCCTTCCTCATGATATTATCCCAACGAACTTCGAAGAGATCAAGCTGCCATGGTACCTCGAGATTAATCCCAACGGCCGCCTGCCTGCTATCAGGGATCCCAACACAGGCATTACTTTGTGGGAGTCCGGCGCTATCCTCGACTACCTGGTCGAGGAGTATGACAAAGACAACAAACTGAGCTTTCCACGAGGCACCCCCGAGTACTATCATGCAAAACAGTGGGTTTACTTTCAGGTCTCCGGCCAGGGACCATATTACGGACAAGCCCACTGGTTCAAACACTTCCACTCGGAGAAGATCCCCAGCGCTATTGAGCGTTACGCCAAAGAAGTGAACCGTGTTACCAGTGTCCTAGAGGCACACTTGGCCAAGCAGGAGGCCGAGTATAGCGGCGATGGACCATGGGTTTGTTGGCCTTCTCCCCTACCCTCGTGGCTTGCGACTCATGGCTCCCGTACACGGTGTGACATATGGTACTGACCGCTTTCGTGTAGCTTGTGGGCAACAAGCCCTCGTACGCTGATTTGTCTTGGGTATCGTGGCAAACTATTGTCCGAGACGTCACGCTCACCAAGGACGAATATAATGAGGACGACTACCCTTACGTGAAGGCATGGCTCGCCAAGCTGACCACGCGTGCGGAGGTTAAACATGTTCTGGAGGAAAATAAAAAGGCATATCGCAAATAGTCTCTGCAAGAGCTAAATCTAGAGAGGAATACGACGGCCTAGAAGTGTCCAGTAGAGCTGGTTGGTGCGAATTCTGATATGAGCTCTAGAGCTAGAATTCAAACCGTGACTTTCGACTTTCTCCGTTCAGTGTTCTCCCTCCTCTGGCCGCATGAGGCGACCCCGCTTCCCATGCAGTTCTGACCTAGTTGATGAATTGTTGGATGCGACATTGCTTATGCATTGTTCTACAGGGATCCGCCACGAGGCATCTTCATAGGCTCCTATTGCTAGTGTATTTTGGTTAAATCCGTCCTCATCACTCAACCTCGTAGTGCACTTGATGCTCGAGTACATATTTTCTAGGGGCAATGCCGCGATTAATGCCCTCGAGTTCGCCCGGTAAGGCTTGGGCATCCCGTGCAAGAAAAAGCTGCCGTATTCCGTAGAATGCTTTGCATCGCCACATCCCATCGAGGATTAGCCCAAGGCATATCACACGTTAGGGAAGTATGGTGCCTCTTTCAGCATACGAGAAAACGGCTGAGGAATGATCAAATGCTTTGCTCTATAATGGTGAAGAAATCGAAAAGAAAAACAAAACTTGTTCAAAGTATCAACGACATGGAAATTCCTTGTATCTTTCTCTTACCGGCTTGGATATATCCTCCATGCAATTTAATGATTACGATTCGATGATATATCCATCTCCATGAGATGGACTGATGTATGACTGCTCGGAAGAGAGCACGGTTTTATTTATACGTGTACGGGCGACGTAAACTAGCAGCAGTACGGAAATAGCCGGCCTTCCTTATTGTATGGGGCCATACCTACAAGCTTCACGCAGATTGAATTAAGGCAAATAACTAATTCGGATAGCTTGATTGTCGTGATGAACTCCCATTTTTGAGCATTCGGTCATTGGTGTCTACTCTTCTCCTAGTTGGGGCGAACAGTTCCAAGCACGCAATCTAAGGCAAGTTCTTAATGTCAGTCTGGAGCCCACCAGCTTCGGTGTCACTGGCTGATCCAGGGAGCTTAGAGATGCTCTTAAAATACCAGTGCCCATCGCAACAGCTTTATCTTTAGAAGACATGGTGCGCTCTGAGTCTGAGGTTAGGCTCGGATTATACATCAGATAATCAAAGGCCTGCCAGTCCGACAGTTACCGCATGTTACTGCCTGACAATCAAAAGGGAACAATATGTCGCCGATTGCACTTCGATGGAGACACGTCGGCATGCATCTACCGAATAAGCGAGACTCAAATGCCAGAGAGCCCATCAGGCTGGCGTTGGGCATCGAAATATCTACGTGCTCAGCCCTGCCTTAGAGGTCGGGTCTAATACGCCCGTGGTCTATTGCATCGAGAAGTGACCCAAGGCAGATTACATTACTCGCCACCAGGAGTGTTGTTCGCTCCCTGTGAGCGACGGCCGGCTGAAAGGGGGAGAGATGGCCTTCAATACGGCGCAGATGACGTCCGCTGCAAAAATTTTCAAAAAACTAAGACATGTCGCCCCACGATTTCGACCAATCTCGTGTTATGCTGACCACCTCCCCGGCTCGGAAGATATCGCGAGGGTCCTGTCCCGGTAAGGTGGGGCCATCCGACGACGGCTCGGCGTCGCCTGCGGCTCCGGGGTTCGCCTGCCCTAACCCTGCTAGCCGCGGTGAGCTATTCAGGAGCTAGGGCCAACCCGATCAGGGCAGTAGAGCTCAATAGGACACCGAGTTGGGAAAATGCCTCAGATAGAAGCTGGACTGGCGATCCGCGCGAGATTGCAAAGTGGGAAATAGGCACGTGGGTGTGATCCCTGGGTGCGACGCTGCCACCACGTTTTCCCTCGGGGATGCCGTGGCGCGCGAGCTGAGGCGATTATAGAATCGATAAGGCCCGATATTTGGTCCGCCAAGCCGTCAGCGGGAGACGTTTCTTTTTCTTGCTCTCCCCCACCCTTGCCTGTCTAACCTGTGTGCGTGGGTGAGCGCCGGGGCGGCCTCTTTGTGTTCCAGCTGGGATGCATGAGACCTAACCTGCTGCCCAAAGGCCGGGTCGTCTTTCTTCTCTGACTGGCCCTGCGACCAAAAGGAAACCCCGCTCTATGCAGGACGTTCTGGGTTGGTGTGCAGCATGCAGAAGTGTTGGTGGGGTTGTCTCGGAACAGGGAGATGACGTCGGGTCTGGCCCACGGTGGACGAGATCCTCGACATTGGGTAAGAGACCCCCCCACCGGCGACGATCTCGGCGACCTGTTGTAGACGAGATGAAAGAAGGATTTGCCCTTCCCGAGCCGAGCTGCCCAAAGGAGGTGGGTGCGATCCCCGGAAGATGGATGGAGGGGTGGGGGCTATTCGCCTTCACGGCAGTTAGCTGCGATGCCCCGCCGCGCGGGCGCATCCTGCCTACGGAGACGGGCCCAGGGTTCAGGGATGGTGCCTGAGCGACCTCTACACCCGCTCGGTAGCAGGCCACCTTATAGCTCCCCCTAGCACAAATATATGCCTCCAACGGAGCCTAGCGGCCGTCCAAGGGGCACGGTAAGCGCGAGTCGGGGCACGCCTGGCAGCTTATCCAAAGAAGAAACGACACCGCTCATCGTGGTCCCTCTTTTTTTTGCCCCTCTTGCCCTCTTTGCACAAATTCACCGCCCGCCCCGTTCCCTTCCCCATTCCTGCCTTGAACTTCTCTCGCCTTCTTCCGCGTTGCCCGGTGAGCAGGTTCGATTTTGCGCTGTGCCTGCCTACTCGAGCTCGAGCTTATCGCACAGCCCGCCTGCTTATCACTTTGACCTGGGATAGCAATCGGACAGCAGCTTTGCCAAGAACTCGGAATAGCTGCATTTAGCACCCCGCTTTAGCTCCCGCCTCGTGCCCCCTTCTGCCCCTACCCCTCCTTCCACAACGGAGACGGCCGAAAAGATGCTGGGCTCGCGCAAGTTCAGCATTAACCGCAATACCGGCGTGCCTCGGCCGGCGCGCCGGTTCTCGATCGGAGATCCCAGCAACAGCGGTACAGTGCCCATCTGCTCCTTCCTGTAGAAGGGTGACGCCCTGCTTTACGCGGCTTGTCGTAGCTCGGGCCAATCCCAGCGCGGCCCCCCCCTCTTCACAGAACGCCCCACTGACAGACATGTTCCACAGAGATCAACAGCAAGATTCACCGACAATTTCGAGCTGCGCACGAGGGGTACGCTCACCTACGGAGCCGCGAGGACGAGCACGGCGGGTTCTAACGATGGCTACAGACATCTCCCTCACGCTGGTCTAGATGCCAGCCGTGCCTCGACTGGTGTCGTTTGGTGCAGCGAGCGCGCTGGCGAGTATGGCTTCTTCGAGGAGCCCGAGAAATGGGCCAATCTCGGCCAGGGCGCCCCGGAGGTAATTCGTTGCACTGTGGAATACTTGGCGTGGGATAAAGAGTTGACGCCTGCTAGGTCGAGGACGACATCGAGGGCTGTTTCCCCCGTCCTCAGACGATCGACATTAGCGTCAACAGCCGCGAGTACGGCCCGACTGCCGGCATCAAGCCATTGAGGGAGGCCGTGGCCAACTTGTACAACGAGATGCACAGGAAGGGTCTACCTAGCCAGTACACCTGGGAGAATGTCGCCATTGTCCCTGGTGGACGCGCTGGTCTCATCCGTATTGCTGCCGTCCTCAACAATGCCTACGTCGGCTTCTTCATTCCCGACTACACAGGTTTGTTTACTTCCCACCTAATTAGCATGCTCCTGTTACGCTAATCTATCGTCTCCTGTCCCCTACGACAGCATACAACGAGATGTTATCCCTCTTCAAGAACGTAAGTTTCCGCCACATGAAGGCCACCACGGCGAACATGGAACTAAAACCCGCCCTGCCAGTTTGCTGCCATTCCTGTCCCACTGGATGAGGAGGACGGGTATCACATCCACCCAGACAAGATCGCCGAGGAAATTGCCCGTGGCACCGGAGTCATCATCACCTCCAACCCGCGAAACCCCACCGGTCGGGTTGTTGCCAACCCCGAGCTGGCGGAGATCCAGGACATCTGCCGTGACCGCGCCACTTTGGTGAGCGACGAGTTCTACTCAGGATACAATTATACCAGCAACTGCGACGGTACTTCAATTAGCGCCGCGGTAGGTCTACATCGCCCAACTTGACCAATTGCTGATGTCTAACCCTGGTCGATGTGTGCAGGAGAATATTGTCGATGTAGACGAAGACGATGTGCTGATTATTGACGGCCTCACCAAGCGTTTCCGCCTCCCTGGATGGCGCGTTGCGTGGATTCTTGGTCCCAAGGAGTTCATCAAGGCGTGAGTGCTACTACTAGGCGGATACCTCCCTTTCGTTTGGTTATTCTAACATCGTTGCGATAGCATTGGCTCCTGCGGTTCCTACCTGGACGGCGGCACCAACGTGCCCTTCCAGGAGGCTGCCATTCCTATGCTCGAGCCTGAGCTGGTGCAGAAAGAGATGGCAGCCCTGCAGAAGCACTTCCGCGACAAGCGCGATTACGTCGTGAAGAGACTGCGTGAGATGGGCTTCGTCATCAAGTACGTGCCTGACTCGACATTCTACCTGTGGCTCAACCTCGAGGGCCTGCCTGGCCCGATCTCGGACGGTCTCAACTTCTTCCAGGCTTGCTTGGAGGAGAAGGTGATCGTCGTTCCCGGTATCTTCTTTGACCTGAACCCGGCCCGCAGGCGCGATCTTTTCGATTCGCCTTGCCACCACTTCGTTCGTTTCTCATATGGTCCGCGCATGGATGTACTCAAGAAGGGATGCGATGGTATCGAGCGAGTGGTCAACAAGTGAGTTTCCTAAGCTCTCGTGAGCTCTGGTGCGTGACTAATACGGAATGCCACAGGTTCAAGAAGTATACCGAGGGCCACTAAATTACATCAGGTCTGGATGTCAGAGAAGAGAACGGGCTCTTAGGTAGCGGCTAGACGATGTTACGAAGGTATGAAAGGAGCAAGAAACACCGGGTGGACTGGTCGATGGAATTTCCTTGCAAAATTTTCGTCGTCTACACTCACAAGGCTTGAGCAGGCTGTTTCGTCAGGGTCAGCCCGAGAAAGCACGAACCTAAGTTTGGGTCTTCCAGGACTACCCATCTCAAGATAACTAGGCTTTGTAGACCATCATCTCGCGCGACGCTCACAATTGAACAAGATTTACCTTTACCTACGCTTCTCATGTGGATGCAATATGAAAGCAAGTCTTTGTGTCCTATTCGCTATATGTCCTGTCTGTGTCCCTCGTTATGCCGCCGTCCTTTGGCCCAGCCCGCTTCTCCACTCTCCTTAGGCTGTCAAACTAGTTTCATGAGCCCCCTTTTCAACACGCCGAAGTGTACCATCGATATGGGGACGGATACGAGGGAAGCGTGTTCGGCGCGAAGGAGTCAAGTGGTGCTAAGGGACACTCCAGGGGCGGCGGTAAATGCACGCTCCTACTATCTCATGATTGGGTCATGCTCTCTACCTCTGAGTACGAGCGCCTTCTCTAGCATCAAAGATGAAGAGTAGGATGACTGAGCTAGGCCACCACAGCTCAGGAGAGACATAGTAGGCCGTGTTTCATACGGCCAACGATATGCCGCCTGATGTAATCATTTGGCTAATTCCGTGCTCGAGGAGGTGTATGAGAAATGGCGGAGAGAGATGTAATGAATTGGGTATGGTTAGAAGATAAGTTTGTCTTCTTTTTTTTTTTTTTTAATTGTGAAGGAGGCAAGCAAGGCTGTGGGCAGGTAGGATTGGGGGCTTATGGTAGCTTGCGAATGGCCCAAGGGGCCAAGCTACCCAAAGAATAACGGACGCAAAACGGAAGGTCTTGTGAGTAGACGCACCTACTTAAAGCAGAGCCAAAGACGATTGGGGAATGACGGGGGTCAGAAGGGAGGGGGCGAGTGACGTGGCCTGGTATCATATAGCCTTGTCTCAGGAGACGCGAGACCGCAAGTCAAGCGCGTGGCTCGTTCAGTTCATGACCAGGACATCTGATTTGAGGATGTGGCTCTTGGTGCCTGGGCTGCGCTCGTCGCGCATGTTGATGCCGGGCGTGATGACTAGCTTGAGGCGCCACTGACGCATCTGCAGCGTCAGGGGTGGCATGGTGTTGTCGACCGAGCTGTGGAACTCCACCGAGAACTTGGCGCATGTGTCGTTCCAGATGAAATCAAAGCGGCGACGGCTCTCGAACATGATGGCCGACAGCTCCATGGCGTGCGACACGAGGCTGTGCAGGTCAAACTGCGAGTCGTTGCGCATCTTGGTGGTGGAGATCATCGGCCCCACGATCATCTTCACCCGGTCGACGTGGTGGTTGATCTTGAACTGCCGGAACTCTTGGAAGCGCGGGTCCATGAGGATGCGGGCGATCAGCTGGGCTCGCATCTCGAGGGCGGCCTGGCGCTCGCTGAAGCGGTAGCCTGAGGGTAGAGGAGGACAACTGTCAGCTTCACCAGCTACAAAAAGCGGCCATGAGGGAAAAGGGGCGGCGGGTTCATACTCTCCAGTGTCTTGAGGTTATCTTCTGCCAGCTTGAGGCCGCGGTCGGTGTCTTCGTTAAATTGGTTCCATCCCTCGGCACACCACATTTGGTTAATGAAGTACTGGATCACTAGGCGCTGTACTAGGTAAGCGCGAGACTCGAGGTCGGCTAGAAGGATCTGAGCGTGGGAAGAACCGGCTGTGGTTGGGTTGTTGGGATAGAGGACGTCGCAGATGTACTGCCAGACGTTCGGCGCATTGGCCTGGAGGAAGAGGTGCAGGTTCTTGTTCTCGCCAGCCACGTAAGTGCGGCAGTAGCCCGCGACAGCGGTCCACAGCTTTCCGAAGCGATCCCTCCACTCGGCACTGAGTCGATCCTCGTCGCCCACGGGACGCGGGGCCAGAACCTGGGTCATGCTGGAGTCACGGAAGCCGCTGCCGGGGCGGGTCGGGGTGTCCTCGTCGAAGTAGTTGAAGCGGGCAGCGCCGCTCGACTTCTGGCCTGAGAACTTGCGACCCGAGTTGTGGTTGTAGCGAGGAGGTGCTGCGTACGAGACGGCGCGCTGCGCGGCGGCCGGATATCCTAGCATAGCCGTGGCAGGTCGTGGGAAGTCGGGGGAGCTGCCCACGCTGTGGTTTGGGATGCCGAATCCGAAGACAGAGCGCATGCTCTTGGTTCCGTGGCCATCATCCACGATCGGTGCGGCCGCCGGGTGGTCAAAGTACTGCTTGTCAGCGGCGAAGTTGGGGCCCCCGAACGGAGAGCGCTTGCCCTGGCCCTGGTGTTTCTAGGGCACGTCATGGTTAGTATTGCTCGATCTTGTCCCCGGAATAGTCATAACTACCATAAACTCCTGGAAATTCTGGGGCTGGAGGGTGGGCTTGGAAATTCCCACGGCCTTTAGTGTCTCAGTCAGCTGGTTGATGGTGGCATTGAGGCGCTCGCTCTCGAGAGTCTGAGAGGCCAGCATCTTCTTGAGGGTCTGGTGTTGCTCTGCATTCTCATCGAGAGTATTCGACAAGAGGTCAACCTGCTGGACCACGACCCTGAGAAGTTTGCTGAACTGCTCCATATCGACGTCCAGGAGCTGGCGGACCTCGGGGCCTACATCGGCGCGGTGCATCAAGGCTGAACGGAGGCCGGCGATGCGCTGTTGTCCCATCCCACACTGGTTTCGAATGCTCTAGGCCATGGTCAGCATACAAAGACTCGACCCTCCAGAGAGGATATTGCGGGAGCCTCAGGCCCTGGCCTCTCTATATTACATACCAACACAGCCGGGTGGCTGTCCTTGTCGTCTCCCATCGGAACCAGAGGCGCCGGGCCAATGTAGAGAGCAGGAAGCATCATCGGAGCACCGCTGCTCTGTGTACAATCGTTGTTGTGTTGCCCATAGCTCTGTCCAATGGAGCTCGCAGCCACCGGGGCCGCCATATTGTAGACGCGCTGATCGCTGTAAGGGTCAGATCGAACCGGAGTCACAGGCTCTGGGTTGTGCTTGAGATTAGAGTCCTGGGAGGGTGGATTATGGCCCTCAATCGCCCGCATATTGGGCTGTGACGAGAGGTTGTGCTGCAAGCCCGTAGACAAGATCGGGTTACTGGAAGGGTTGGCAGTGAAGGAAGCGATAGAACGCTTCTCAAGCTTTGCTGGGGTATCGGACGGTGAGTAGAGAGGCACACCGCCCTGTCCAGGA
The DNA here is from genome assembly GCA_021432635.1 of Thozetella sp. PMI_491. Taxonomy (NCBI): domain Eukaryota; kingdom Fungi; phylum Ascomycota; class Sordariomycetes; order Chaetosphaeriales; family Chaetosphaeriaceae; genus Thozetella; species Thozetella sp. PMI_491. Next base: position 900,551 of record MU270035.1, read on the forward strand.
GGATGAAAGCGAGGCTCGCTGCTCGTGTCGGTACTACTCTCGTCGTCCATGACCGGCTTGCGGATGTTGGGACCCATGATGTTGACAGCGTCACGAGTAAGCCGGTGTTCGGGATCACAAAGATGGCCGTGATTGTCCGAGTCCCTAAAAGTGAAGTTGGAGTTAGAGGCGGAAACATCTTCCCAGGAGGAGCTTTGATGGCTCATGGTGTCTAGATAATGTAGAGAACAAGGGAGGTTTGTTAACGAGAGCTATCTTTGCGCCTGCTCAGCCCTCTGGTCCCATGGTTCGCTTGAGTACCTGGACCTTTCAAGCCACCTGATTAACAAAATATTAAAGATCAGTGAGCGCGGCTTGAGCGAGGTAGCAAGCCAGATTTGTTCCTGACGGGGCAACCAAATCACACTCCTCAGTCCTTCGGGGCTGGGCGTTGGAGAGGGTGTGCTAATGAGGGGGGGAAGAATAAGTCTTTAGGAGAGACCGAGGTTTCTGGCTCTACTGAGGGATTTATGGCTGTGATGATGCCTGGCGGTGGTAGAAGGAGTAGATAGATAGATAGATGGGCAGGTGAGCGGAGAGTGTGCGGAGCGCGAAATCTACATAAAGGTTCAAGTGACTAGCAAGGGTTTCTCGCGACGCTGGTTCAAGGCCACAAAGTTGAGAAAAGGCCATGGGATGTGCAATAGAATTCCGTAGTGTTTGCATTTTGGCAGAGAGACGAGTCTGAACGTACCTTGGTCGCCGGGACGGCGTCTTGGTCGGCCGCAGTCACAAGTTCGCTCCTATGATGCAAGTTGGGGCGACTAAGGTCGCGCCAAGGACGCCTAGCTCTGGATTTTCCAAGGATTATATGATCTTCTGCTATCTTGACCACCTGTGGCAGAGTAGAAGAGGTTGTCCTGTTGACAAACTGGCCGGTCTGAGCGATGTGTGCCCGAGACGCTGGGAGGATGGCGAGAGACAAGTCGTGGCAAGTGAAAAGTTGGGAAGCTGGGCACAAATAACAAAATGGCCAATGCAGGCCACCAACTAGAGGCCGTGTATGAGGAAAATACCCGAGGAAATCAGAGGGAATGAAAAAGGATGGCTTGTAAGTCTGGTCCTGATTGCTGATGGGGGCTCGGAAGAGGGAGCGGAGGAGACTTGGGCTGTGTGGGCTTATTTAGACGAAAAGCTAGAGTGCGGGCGCAAAATTTGAGAATAAAGAACATTTTAAAGCGCCAAATGATGCTGCACCGTGGCAAGAACGGTGCAAGAGAAGGCCAACATTGATACCAAGAAGTGAGGTAGAGCATGGCAGTAGGTAGGTACATCCTCCAGGGCTCAGGCACATGGGAGAGAATGCGATCTATATGATCTTCCCGTATTTATCTACCTATCAAGGTATGCTGATGGACCTGGATCTTTCGAAATGTATGTGAATAAGCGAGTGCCATTTGCGCCTTAAGGTCTCGAAGGTGGCAGCGAGGCTTACAAAGTTGTCCTCTGTGGATGCCGAAGTAGATGCAAGAACTACCGCTGTGGGAAGGCCTCCTGCTACTAAACATCGCATAGTTGACAATACAGAGTGCCTTATCGGCCGCTCATTGAATAAGCTGGCCATGGTGGATGGCATAGTCACGCTCACTTTTACAACTTTTGTTTTGGGTTTCAGGGGCAAAGGGTACGGCTAACCAATCATAGAAAATCCAGTTTTTCCCTTGGCGCGCTCTGTTCGCATTCCACGGCCCCGAAACCAACCCTACAATGATCAACCAGCTTGCCGAGTGCCGCACTTGGTCCAGGGAGCTAGAGACCGTACAGTATGGACAGCACTAGATCACGCAAGCGGCAGGAAAATAAAAGATCTCGTTGGATGGTCTATTGGGGAAACTACCGCCTAAACTAGATAAGTGATGCTGGGGTGCTTGGTTCCTGGGAAATAGGTAAATGAGGAGCAATGCGTGCCCAGCCAGGCAACAAGAGCGACTTGCTGGGAGAACCTAGGTACAAAATCAGCATCAACGCTGTCCTTAGGGCCGTGAAAGTTTCTCCCTTGGCATTTTGTCGAGGCCGGCGGGCGTGTTGACTCGATTCTGTCGGCTGCTCTGCTATGGAGATCAGTTGGCTCTTGACTGGGGTTTACCAAGTTAATGCTGCTGAAAATTGTAGAATGAACCGCCGCCTGACGCCGAGGGAAAAGAAACGCCGAAGAAAGAGGTTGATGATGCATGCTGCTGGGAAAGCGCTTGGTTGCCGGGAGGGGGGCGTGTAATGTGCCAAAGGGCGGCTGTGGTACCTAGGCGGGATGCTGTGATTTAGGTGAGCCAACTGTAGGGTTCTCGGCCTCGGCAGGAAACTAACTGACCTTTTGTGGTCCTAGAGGATGGGCAGCGAAGGGGGTTCATTAGCGTTCTAGATCGCCTTCGTGCGAGAGAACAAACTGCTGTAGACTGCGTCGACCACAGGTGCAGCAGAGATCATACGTCCACCAAAGTATCGGCCATTGAGACCCTTGATAGCGTTCTCGCCGCCCTGAACCTTGTCGAACTTCAGGTAGATGTCGCCTTGGGAGTTGGGATCTAGAGAGATGTGAACCACATGGCCGTATTTCTCTTCAGCCTCGCCGCGGACGTCCTCCTCAAGTTCCTTGACCCAGTCTTCACCTTCTTCCCTGTTTACTTGTTAGCACTGTATAAGAGAGGCTGCGGGCGCGGGCAAGGGTACGCACTCGGTAGAGTCAAACATGTTGTGGAGTACGACACATCGGCTAGCCATATTGACATTCACAGGAAGGGGCTTCGACTCAGTCTTGGGCTTGAGGATCTGGCGCTCGGCAGCGCCGTTCGATAGGGGCTCGTCGGTTCTAGCAAGCTTTCTCATCAGGGCATCGCGGCTGTAGTTGTTAAAGTTGACACCAGCCACATCCGTGTCATCAAGGGCGCTCGCACCACTCCCTTTGTCGTTCTCGCGGCCGCCTGCGCGGTCGAAGTTGGAGGTCGGCGGGCCTCGTCCTCCGGCACCTGAGAATGCCGATCCCTGAAACTGTTGGTTCGGGCCCTGGAATCTCTGCAGGAGGTTGGCAGTTGACTCAGGGGTAAACTTATCGTTTCCAAGTCCCACACGGATCGGCCGACCGGCGAGGTCGAACCCGTTCATCTTCTCTAGGGCCTCACGGGCCTGGCCAGCGTCACGGAACCTGTACCAAGTTAGGAAAAAAGGCTTCTCAGGAGAGAGTAAAGGAAAACGTACTGAACGAAGCCATAGCCCCGGCTACGACCAGTGTCATCTTTCTGAAGCTGAACGAACTCGAGCTCACCGAACGGCTCGAACACGTTCTGGAGATCCTGCTCCGTGATGCTGAAGTGGATGTTCCCAACATAGAGGCGATGGAACGGAATCGAGTTGGGGTGGCCGCCAGACGATTCTGCGTTGCGGCTCTGGCGGTTCTTCTCAGCCTCGGTGAGCTGGACGATGACGGGGATACCTAGCAGTTTTTGACCAGTGAGCTGAAGCGCGGCAGCGACGGAGTCTTCGTCTTTGAATTCAACATAACCAACCCTAGGACTGTTTGTTAGTAATTTGCCAGCAACGACAGGTGCCATAAGTGAGGAGAGCGGGGAAGGCTAAGCATACCCTTTCGATCGGTTACTGACGCGATCCTTGACGATCTGAGCTTCGTTGACAGGGCCAACCTTTTCGAAGAACTCCTTCAGCTCACGGGTGCGGAGGCGGGCAGCTAGCTGCTGCACAAACACGGTCCTGCGGTCGCGCTCGTCTTCGGTCAGTGGGGGCGGACTAGGCTCCCGGGGAGTACTCTGCCTGGCGCCACGAGCATGACGTTCATCGTCGCGTCGACGGTAGCCGCGGTCGCCGCGATCGCGGCGGTCGTCGTCCCGTGGGCGGTAGTAGCGATTCGGGGACTGGGAGCGGGAGCGCGCACCGCGGTGGCCACCACCGCCGCTGCGGTAGTAGTCGCCGTCTCCTCTCTGGCGCCGCCCGTGTCGACGGTCCGAATCCCGGCTCCTGCTGCGGCGTCTACTCCTGTGGCTGCCGGCTTCACTTCTCGGGGTGTCCTTGCTGTCGATGCTGGACGAGTTCCGGCGGCGCCCGGGGCTGCGATCGCGATGGCGGCGATCGCGGTCACGACCACGGTCGCGGGCCCGGTCTTTGCTATTTTCACGGGGTCGTTCGCGGCCGTAGCTGCTACGGTTGCCGTTCTTAGGGGAGTCGCCGTTGGCAGCTGACTTGGCCTGCTGCTCCTTAGAGGAAGCTGTGGAGTCGAGGAGGGCCTCGACGTCGAGTCCTGACATGGCGGATGAAGAAACACAACGCTGATGTAATCGGGCTTGGTGAGTCTACCGGGGGGTTAGAGGGGCGCGAGAGAAGAGGTCGAATGCCTGCCCAATCGTGTCAGAGAGGGGGGATTCCAGTCAGTGGGAACGGAGTAGTTGCGGTACACGACGGCAACCCTTGATTGCTCTCCGATGGGAATAGGGAGAAACAAAGAAAGAAATTGGAGAAAAGGGTTGTTTTAGGGTGGCTTTGGGTGGCGGAGAAAACTTGATTGCCGGCGAAACAACAAGTGGTAGAGGCAGGTCAGGCCCACCCGCCCCAAGACGACAGAAATAAAGTCAGAAAGGTCACGTGAGCTCATGCGGGAGTTGCTGACCGCATCCTCGCCCTCGCCCTGTCATTACCTATTGCCTATACTTACGTAGGATAAATAATTACAAATTGGAGACAAAGATGTTTTGGTCAGGATCGGGTCAAGCTCTTTTGGAAGATGTCAAGTGAATTATTAACGAATACTCTAGTTCGGCGGTACGCTGCAGTTCGAAACCTCGGCTGAGAGGAGTAGCAGATGTAGATAATACCTTAACCCTGGACCTAAATGACCCCAAAACGCCTCTTCTGGTTGAAGTTTGTGTACATGGGCTCTTTGTACCCTCGGAGGTCTGCATGCACAGGCAATCTAGATAAGTATGTGGGAGGAGGCATGCAGGATGACCCCGATCACTCTCCTAGTTTCGTAACGGTTCTCATCACCCATACTCATTACGTCCATTGGCTCGCCCCCCGGGGGGCGCCTGAGGGGGGCGCCTCGGGGCACCTAGTTGATCTTGGGAAGATCCACGATCTCGGTGCCGAAGACGCGGTCCCAGAAGCGCGAGGTCACGCCAAATCCATTCTCATAGTCGAGGAAGTGGTGCTGCAGGTGGTACTTCTTCAACGCCTTGTACCAAAGCGGGAGATTCTGGTGATGCAGGAAGTAGTGGGTCAAGTCGTAGCAGATGTAGCCAAACAAGCCGCCCGAGAAGGCGGTGGTGCCCATGTACCAGTTGAAGAAGAAGATGCCATGCGCCACCTTCCAGAACGGCGCGGCAAGCACAAGGAAGAGGGTTGGGGGCATGACCAAGCGGTACTTGTCCATCGGGAGGTAGTGGTGGATGCCGTGGAGGAGGAAATGCAAGGTAATGCCTACCCGGTTGTCGGGAAGGTACCTGTCGTGGGTTAGCCATGCTCGGTCACCAGTGCGCATATATGATGGGGCCGGGGCGCATACTCATCAAGATGGAACAAGAACCGGTGCAAGCCGTACTCGATCAGCGACCAGACGCAGGCGCCGAAGACGAAGAAGAAGACGGTGTACAGGGGGTGAGGCAGGCCCTGGTTGCCCAGGTAGGCACACAAACCCACGAAAGGCATCCAGATGGTCGGGACCAGCCACCACGGCGTCTTGGATAGGGGCTCGAGGAAGTTGCCAAACAGGGGGGCCGACGCACCCCCTTTGTAGTGACGCGGGCGGTGGACCTGGTCCAGGTAGAACTCCTTGGAGAAGCCGCCGTTCCAGACTTGCATGAAGAGTGGCTTGTTCAGGTCGAGAAACTTGTGCTTCTGGTAGTCGGTGTTGGCATCGGTCTCCTTACTCAGGTCCTCCTCGCACGACATGCCCGTCCGCGGGTGCACGGAGTCCTCGTCGTCGGCCGCGGCGGCCGAGGGCCCTACCGCAGTCGACTTGGCCTTGCCGTTGGTGCCGGTCGAGATGAGAAATCCGACCAGGGACTCATCGAGCACTTCGTACGCAGCGTCCGAATGCGTGTGGGACTCGGCGTCTTTGAGGATATCGGCCACGTCCTGGCCGCCGTAGTCGAGGATCAGTTCGGCGCCGCCAGGGTGGGAGTCGAGGAAGTCGGTCACGTCGTAGACATTCTTGCCCATCCGGACGTAGCAGGATTTGGCCGAGCTGTGCGCCTCGACCTCGGCGACCGTGAAGGTCGGCAGAGTCCTGCCCGGCATGGTTGGCGAGGCGGTGGGCGGTTTAGGGGGGTGGCCCGGATCTGCGGCGGCGGCGAGGCGGTCAGAAATGTTTCCAAGGCGTGTTTCCAAGACGCGAAAGGCGACTTGGAAGACGGGAAGGAAAGGCGGGCCTCGGAGGTGACGACGCGGTCAACGAGGGGGGAAAGCGGCGAAGAAGAGGAAAATGATTAATTACATACAGACAAAAGGGGACGTTTAAGAGAAGCGCCGGATCGAAATTCCCATGCACCCAGCTATTTTTCCTTTTTCAGGTCCTTTGCGACAGTGGAGAGAGATGTCAGGGGGGCGTGCAAATCCCGTAGCATGTAATATCCAGTGGCTCCTGGACGCGATTCGACATTCGGTTTCCCGAATTGCCTTTCCGATCGCTGGGGAACCCGCTGTGCGCGGGAGCCGGGTGGGCTGACCTGGTCGAGTCCCACCTCGAAAAACTTACGAGGAGAGGGCGACCGTCCATGTGAAAACGTGCCAACTCGGCTCGATCGGGATCATCTCATTTTGTTTGCTTGCCACCGAATAGGGGCGGGATCTGTGTGTTCACGACAGCCGAGGGTCTAACCGGGCCAGCTTCGAATATTGCATTAATCACTTCTTGCGCAGATGCTGCCGTCTTTTTCCATCTTGATTTTTTTTCTGCGTATCTTGATCCTACTTGGTAAGTTATCCAGAGTAACTCCTACGTAAGTTCCTTGCAAAGCAGCGAGGCGCCGCTACTAAAATGGCACCTGTGCCTGGACCCTGTTTTAGCTTCTCTATTTTTTTTTCTGAACCCTCGAAATGCGCCCAAGATTCAGCGTGTCCCCGTAGAGCAAGGATATGGCGTGGTATGCCAGGTTGTAGCCCTCCATACCATACGTGTATTTGTATCCCAGTGTAGGTAGCTTTGTCTAAACCTGGGTATTTCTATGGTATTGATCCGTATTCTGTGTGCATTATCCTTAACCCCGTAAGGCACGTTGGCACCGCTGCAAGACGACGCGAACGTATATGTCCCTTGTGCGGTGCGTTTGGCACGGACGATGAAACTAAGTAGGCAATTAAAAACTGACTTCTGTCAGCTTCTGCCTCAGGCAGACTTGAGCCTGACAGAGAAGCATGGATGAGAAAGGGAACTCTGTGACAGTTTAGTTGTGAGCTGAGCTTCCCCTAGCTCGAGCCACTTGGCACTTGCCACCAGGGAACTAACCCAAGCCGGCTGAGAGGTGCCGCCGGCCTTACCCCTCCAACCCCTCCAACCCCTCCACCACATCACCATCATCACATCGCCATCGCGTCCCGCACATCGCAGCTGGACAAACTTCGATCCGCAATTTCCCCAGCAGACGGCAATTTTGCCCTCCTCTCCTACGCGGCAAACCTTCTCGCTGCCCAAAAACGACCCTGACCAAGGCGCCTAGCCTCCCTCGGCTCTTACGTCATCGACGGAGCGACACCTAACGATGGCCTCTTTCCCGCTCCCCATGGGCAGGATGCTCATGGTCTTTGCGCTCCTGCTTATTGTGCTCCCCGGCAGGGCTCATGCGTTCGGAGCTGGCAACATCCCTGGGATTGCCCAGGTTGAGGGCCACAACTGGCGACACGGAGGTGCGTATGGTGCCCCAAGCTTGCACCCTGACGATCACGCCTGACATGGATATCCAGACATTGAGGATATGCTCAAAACCATCGCTTTTCTCAACGGCAAAAAATGGACCACCATGATGGTCTCGCGTACCTACTTTGGTAACTGGGTACGCGCCTTCCTCTGGCCCATGCTTTTCACAAGGAGCTAGAGGGTGATTCTGGCTGCACCTTGATGGTTGCGCATTCTAACCCACCGACACAGCTCAGGGACTACTCGCAAGCCGTTGATGTCGGAAGTCTCAAGGGCGTCAACGCCGCCACTATTCGAATTCTTGTCTGGGTTCTTTCGTTCCTAAGCAACGGGTACGCAACAGAGGAATTTGAGGTACGCCGTTGGCTTGCACAGCCTTGATTTGTGAACCCCGCCGGAATGGGGAGGCCTCAAAGGACGTCACGTCTAGTCTAACGTGTGCTAGGTGACCGAGGAACGTCTTGGAGTATACCGACCCGAGGAGCACATTGACAACCCGCTTGGCTACGGCGACGGCAAGGATGCCCGCGAATTTGATCCCCGACTACGAGGTCCCGTAGACCCCAGGGAGGTCGAGGTTGACCCGCGCACTGGTATGAAGAATTACATTGCGAACGAGTCCGGCAACTGGGCTACCAGCTCCGGTTATTTGCGGTTCAGCTTCTCCCGCAGCATCCATTTCGGTCGTGTCTACTGCCACGGCACCAACGGCAAGGGAAGAGAGGAGGACCTCTGTGAGGCTCTTAGGTGCCTCGGCCAAGCTCTTCACTGCATGGAGGTAAACTGTGACTTCCAAACCCCTTGCGCAAGCTTCCTCGGACCAACATAGTACAGGACTTTAGCGCGCACAGCAACTACTGTGAGCTTGCTCTTCGCGAGCTAGGCTATCATGACGTCTTTCCGCACTGTGGTACCGCTACCCAGATCAACCTCCACGGCAAGACAGTGTACCCGATCGTTACGGGAACGTTTGGCGGCGTGGACTTTCTGCACTCGGTCCTCGGGTATGTCCCCCGTCGGATATTAAGGATGACTAGAAAACAGGCCCACATGAGCTGACAAGTTGCCCAGCGAGGCCAACGACCACTTCACACAATCCGAGGTCGACGAGCTCGATGTTGCCCTGAAGAACGCTGAGCAGAACCGAGGTGGCGGTCTCAACGCGCCGGGACAGCGTGGCCTCTTTGGCTCGTCTTCAGGGGGCGGAGACTTCGTCTCATTAGTAGCACAACTTCCCGGAATTGGCGACGGTTTCGCTTCGGAAGCCCGAGAGCTCAAGGCCATGGCAGCCCAACAAGCGCAGGAGAATACCCGAAATGGATTTGGGGACGGAACCCGCGCCAATACCAACGTCGTGCCCGGTATGAGCCCCAGCTTCGACCCCGTCAAGGTTGCTGGTCAAATCTATCCCATCCTGAAGTTCCGGGACAAGATCGTCAAGTCCATCAACAACATGATCTCCAAGATTCCCGGCTTGGAGAAGCTTCTCGAGCACATCAGCGAGACGCTGACGGCCTTCGTCCTTGGCCTGTTGGCTCCCTTCGTTCGCCCGATCATAAATCAGGTAACTAAGGTCCTCAAGGAGGGATCTTCGGGCGTCATCTCGGCCAGCTCCAACTCTCAGCTCGAGCCCTGGAGGGACCCCCGCTGCGACAACCCTACACATTCAATGCTCTCAAAAGACCACTTCACCAACATTCTCAACTCGTGCGCCGGCCGGATTGCCGCCACCATCCTGCAATATGTTGTCCCGTAGGTTTTGACTCGGCATTCTTCTCACAACCCTGCCACTGACCATTTCTAGGCGGATACTTTATGCATGGGAAAACCCTGGTGTGCCCGTCGACGAAGTCGTAAACGATGTGCTCCGCGCCTTCCATCACCCCGCGATTCGTGACCACAATGTGGAGATTCAGCGCGAAATGTTCGACACAGTCCAGCGATGGACCCAGGAGTCTTCACATCGCCATGAGCTGAACCGCCTGCTCTCTTCGGAATCTGTCAAGGCTGGAAAGAACCACATCATCGGCACTAACAACAAGTCCAGAGACCAGGGCCACAACCATGGTGGCCTTGGTCATGGCAAGGTCGCTGGCTCGCTTTGGGAGCAAGTCAATTCGCGCGACCTCAGCTCAATGGGGGGCGGCGATGGGAACCCAAGCGCGGGCTACATGTCCAGCTCGCCGGCGCCGCCGCAAGCCTCGAGGCCACCTCCGCAGGGGTACGGCTATGGCCAGAGCCAACAGCCGGCTGCCCAAGGCGAGGCTGCGTCATATCTTGATGCGCACCCGCAGGGAGGATACGGAGGGTCCGCCTCATACGGCAATCCTCCGCCGCAGGGCTACAATCAAGGGTATCAGCAGCAGCCGCCGCCGCCACAAGGTGGATACTGGGGGCAAGGCCCGCCTCCACAGCAATACGGGGGCCCCGGATATGGTGGCCAGGCGCCGTACCCCCCGCAGCAGTCGTATGGCCAACAGCCTCCCCAGTGGGGGGGACAATATCCCCCGTACTAAAAGCCTCCAGCGGGCCACTGAGGAGAAACACGACGCCGTAGTGCAGAGGATATCAACGTAGGGAGCACGTGTGAAGTAGGTGGCCTGCCTGCACGGTCGAGCCAAGCCACATGGCGTTATTGGATGCTGAGGGAGGGCGATGGGACAGGGAGCCGAGGCCGGCGGGGGGAATCATGAGGCTGGGCAAACAAAAGACAGACGCGTAGGAGCAGAATGGATATGCGTTCCTGTTGGCGATACCTAGCCACCAAACGGTTGTCAAGTATGCCTGCTACTGCATACAAGTGCTGTGCTGAATCGGCACTTGCGTAGCTATACAAGATGTGTCTGCGGCAAGGCCTTGAAGGAATTACGTCCCCGGGTTGTTTGAAGATACAGTACGTACTGCTATAGATGCTGTTGCCTTTAACCCCAGCCTATACCCAAATGAGTGTTTCCTCCATGCAGTGCCATGCAATGTCGTGCTAGACGAAATATCCCAATCAGGCGGGGCCGTTAATTGGCCCATATCACCTATTCGGGAGCAATGATAAATTTATACAGGTATATGTGTGTAAACGTGTGCTAGCACCTGATGTCTCTCTCATCACCTTCTCCGCCGCGGGTCCATAGCTTCGGCCCGTCTCATGTCTCTCATCTCCTTGGTGCCAAGGCTCCCCAGACCGCCCTCGCTTCGCCTCTCCCAGCCGCCGAGCCGCACGACCAGGCACGTGGCGTTGTCGCCATCGCGTGAGATCTCGGTAGCGTACTCGACCACGTCGCGCGCCCCCGCTTCCGGCGTGCGGGCTTCCTTGACAACGTCGACGATCTCCTGGTCGCTCAGCGTGCCGCTGACGCCGTCGCTCATGAGCACCAAGAAGCTGAACTGCGCCGGGCCCAGCTCGACGCGGCTAATTTCGGGCTCGGCGGACACGCCAATGCGCTTGCTGCCCATATCACCAAAGGCACGGCTGTTGGCCAGCCCGGAGATGCGCTCCTCGCCGAAAGAGTCTGTCACCAGGGATTCGGCGAAGCGCCGTAGCCTGCGGGACTCCGTTGGTGACGACGGGTGGTGGTCGCTCGTCAGTGGGCGTGCGAGGCCCGTGGCCGTCTCGCATAGTAGGATACGCGTATCGCCCACATGCGCGACCATGAGCGTCGAATGCGCGGCCGGGTGCCAAAACGGCGCTGGCGTCGCCGTCGAGATGAGCGCCACCGACGCCGTGGACCCGCCCTTGAAGCGCGTGGATCCGCCAATGCCGTGTCCGGAAGGCGGGAGGTGCGGTCTGCCGAGGATCTCGTCGCGGTTGAGGGGGAAGTCGGCCACGTAGGGGTCGTCCGGGTCGGGCTTGCGCGCCTGCGCCGTAATAAAGTCCAGGTCGGCGCGGAGGAACGCGTACATGAGGACCGATTCGATGGTCACGGGCGGGGGGTCGGGCTCAGCGCTCGACTTCTTCTCCGGCTCCGAGGTGGAGTAATACCCAGTTCTGTCGGGCAGGTTGAAGTGTTCGGGTTTGAACCGGCGGAAGTACCCTCCCACGTAGCGTTTGTATTCCTTGACGAGCTCTTCCTCTAGCTTGACCGCGCGGGCAGCATCTACATTCGCTGGCACTGGATCCTCTCCTTCGAGCGGCGGCATGCGTACGACCTCGTCGACCACCCCGCCCTCGTTCTGTTCGGGCACTCTCAGGTGCGGTTTCACTTCTTTCGGCCCTTTCATGTCGACCGAGGCTAGTGCCTCTTGCTTTGTACGAGAATCGCTCTCGAGTGAACCGACCGCATGATCCCCGGGCGGATGAAGCGGGTTGCTCTTTCGCAGGCTACTCCGTAGTTTAAACTCGGAAGCGGCTTCCTCGATGTAGCCGTGCAGTTCGTCGCGGAGGAACTCGCTGCATTCACTCCCGCCGTGACCATCAAATACGCCAAAGTAGAAGATCTGCGGGTCGCCGAAGGTACTCGAAGCGCTGGTGCCCTCACCGGTCGGCTTAGATTGCTGGCTGCGGACTAAACTAACGGGGGCGCGCTTGGCGAAGGCGGGCATGTCAATGGTGCCGGCCTGGTTCGTATCCTCGTTGTATTCGCGAGACCCACGAGACCTCGATGCTCCAAAGTGGTGCTTGGCGCTCTGAAGCGGGATTCGCACCACGGTCAGGTCGCGGTTAGGCATGTTGGGGGGTACCACGGCGGGGGACGAGCCGGGCCCCTGGGTGTGCGGTGTCGAGGCCGAGCGGGGCAGCTTATGGTGCGGACCGCTGGAGTTGCGCGAGTCGGGGTGGAGGGAGGACGACGGAAGGTGAGTGACGAAGTAGTTATGGAAACCTCTTCTCTGCGTCCGGGCATGAAGCCGGGCGTGGCGGCGGGCGATCGACAGGCGACTCTCGGCGAGCACCGGCGTAGCACGGCGTGCCGGCTCTCCCGGTATGCTTCTCGTGCCGCGGGGGCCTGCGTGGTGGGCGTGGATGACGGTTTGCACATATCTCAGAAACGTCTCAAGTAGGTTGGCATCGGCGTCCTGGCACTTAGGTGCGACCGTGGGGAGGCACCTCCAAACGGTCTCTGGCCGAAGTGGCCGAGTTGCGAGGGGAGCCATTTCGGAGGCGATGGCGGGAAGTCGGACGTCGCGGAATGGGGAAATCGGCAGCGTCGAGGCTGCAATCTTGGGATCAGGCACCACAGAGATCGCTCAGGAAGATAAAAAACAGTGCCATGGGCTGCTCCCAGCGTCGGGCTTCCGCCTGGGGGGAATGCGGGCCGAGATGGATAAGAGCGACAGCTAAGGTATCTCCGGTGGTGGGACGTGTCGCGAACGCGGCCTTTTTGGCGGGTGGTTTCGGCAAGTTCGGCGCGAGGACGGTTCAGCAACGGCCCAGATGTTCAAGGAGGACCAGTCGCCAATCCGCGGGGCCGTGTCTCGCTTGCGTGAGCAAACTGGTGTGAATCAATGGGCAAGACTCGCCAGCAAAGATTGTTGAGGAGAAACTCTGAGCGAACTTGGCAGGTGTCTCCCGCCTTCAGCCCCACAACGGACCGGGAGTATGGGCTTGTGGTACTTCCTTAGGTACCTACAGAATGTACCTGAATTGGGCACAAGACGTCATTCCTGGCAGCCGTCAGCCGTCCCGCTAGCCAGGTTCCGGCGTATCTTTGTCATCATCACCGGGCTTGCCAGTGCCTTTTTTTTTTCGACATTCATCGCCCCAACCCTAGAAAATCAGCTCCCTGATCCGCGTTTCTTTCCGAGGTCACCTTTTGTTCCCCTTTCCTGTATTGTGTCGTCTCTGAGAGGTCGATGTCGCCACCACGCCCAAGATCATGGACGAGTCCGCCGCTGCCCTAGATGGAGACGCGTCTGACAGCAGCGCTAAGAAGCTGCCCGATAGTGTAGTGAGCATCGCGGCGGACGGCGACTGTGTGCTAGACGTACTGTTTGAGACCTCCAAGGAGACTCTAAAGGCGTCCAGGAAAGCGGCTGCTGCCTCTCGCCCGCGGCTGGGGCAGCCCGCCCCTCCCCCCGCGGCTCTAAAAGCCAGGCTGCGGGTCGGGTTCCGGGTGCAGCTAGAGGTCCTCAAGAAGCATTCCCAGTACTTCCGCAACCTCTTGGGCGATACCCGGTTTCAAGAGGCCAAGGCGGTAGCCGCTGCGCTGAAGCGCCTGTCCCTCCGGAACGTGCGGCCCACCGACGCAGATGTGCAGGATCTGCCCCTGATCCGTGTCGTGGAGGATGACGAAGCCACCCGGTCTACCGGCCGGGAGGTCGTCTTCGGTGACTTGCTCCGGGTCCTACACGGGAAGCCAGTCCTCACAAAGCCGGCCACCATGTCTTACGTGGCGACCCTCGCTGTCTTGGCCGATCGGTTTGACTGCACAAGCCCCGTGTCTCGCTATCTAAGTACCGGGCTCAAGTTCAAGTGGCCTGTCACGCAGCCCCGTATTGTCAGAGAGGATTCACAGCCATCGGCGTTGAGCAAGGCTGCTGAGGAGTCTATCCGTCAGAGGATCCTCGCGTCATGGCTGCTTAACCAGCCACTGAAGATGCATTCTGCTACGCGCGAGCTCATCATGAATGGCTCCAGTCGGTGGAGTGCTGTCCCCGAGGAGGGAGACAGCGGGCCGCTTGGCGGGCCGGTATGGTGGGATCTACCAGACGGTCTTGAAAGTAAGCAAGACGTCGCTTTGCTTTAGTTATTTGCCTCTTGTTTAATCCTACCCGGTGGTCTGCTGGACATAAGTCTCTCCTTTACTTTAGCCTGACTGATGGTATGAAGGAGAGTTGCAATACCGACGTGAGTGCATCCTAGACACCATTGCCTCGGTGCAGCGGCACTTTCTCCGCCTGTATACATCCCGGACGCGGCAATGCAAGCTAGGCTATGACTCCAGCTCGAGCTGTGATTCGTACCAACTCGGCGAGACTATCAAGTTTCTGACGAGCCGGAATCTGCTGTTCCTGGTTGACTTCTCGTCGAGCTCATTGGATACGCTTCCTGACCTAGCAAGCATGGACGTCGGCCGACTGCTGTCGACGCTCAAACAGTGCCCGAGCTATCAGATTGATAAGAACCACACTAACTGCGGGCTGAGGACACGGATCCTGCCCATCTTGGACTACATCCAGTCCATGTTGTCTGCTAATGTCATCTCCATCGCGCGGGCCGCGTGGAGTGACAATAGGGAGGCCACGTCCTGGGCTCTAGATGAGGATGAGAGGGAGGAGGATACCGGAAAGGAGTTCCGCTTTACTCGCATCGTCGCGGGGGATGCCAGGCTTCGTTACGAGGGCGCCATGGCGGCGGATAGAATGGCAAGAGAGTTGTTTACATCGAGGTCGTGGGATTGGACCCCAGAAGAGTAACGAGCTACGACGAGACCACGAACAGAGATGACTATATAAACTGTGTATCATGGGTATCAATCTTTTATTTACGATTTACTTGTTCTGAATCTCGGGCTCCTGCACCTGCCTACCTTGACTGATACCTCCTGCTGATGATAGCATCAGCGTCGGGCGGCCCGGACTAGGCAGGGAGCCCGAGCCTCGGCCAATCATCCCTGATCCGACTCGCTTTCGACCCCAGGTTCTTAAATACCCCTACCGGCACACTCACTTAAGTACCCATAGACCAGACTAGATAGAGTTAATTTTAGATCACTCATACCCTCGCCCTTGTTTCTATCTTTGTCGTCTTGGGCCCAGCCATCACGCTGCCCTCTCGACCACCGTTGTCGGCTGTGGCTCAGATGCCTTTTCCGTAGCAGCGACGCTCTTCTCCGGCAGGCCACCGTTGTCGCTGCCGGAGGCTCGGTCTGAACTCCCCACCACTTCTTGCTCTGTGGCAGGCTTTTTGGCCTTGAAGAACGGGTAACGGCCGCGGGTCTCGTGGTACCGCATGATGAACAGCGACACGATAACGAACAACCAATACAGGTTGTACGAGATGACAGACCCGTATGTGGCTGAGTTGTTCCAGCCGAAGATGGCATTGAAGAAGCCCCATCCGCTTCCACCATCGATGAAAGGGCTGCAGCACTGTTCTGAGTCAGCTGGACGCCGGGGCACCATTCCGCGTTCATAGAAAGACGTACATTGACATGCCACACCGACTTGTCAACATCATACGATCCAGCGCCGTCACCAAGCTCGGCGGCGTCGCCTCCTACGAGGTTATTCCATTGCTGCTGCTCGAAGGACCAAACGGCGCGCGAGAAGAGCCCGGCGGCAACCAGATAAAGAACACAAGTGGAGATGACGAGGAAAACCTGCAACTTGGTGGTAGAGCCGCTCCTAGATTCGTGTTAGCAACCTGCCACAGGAGAAGGCACGGGGGAGGGGGTATTCATGTGAAAGTCTCACTTGTAAATCAAATATCCCACAACGGCCCCGACAATGAGTCCGATAATGACAGGCAGCGGTACGGAAGTGGCGGGGGCTGAGAAGGTGACACCGGCAACGAACACGATGGCCTCGATGCCTTCGCGAAGCACGGTGATGAATGGCAGCATAAACATGAAGTATTTCTCAAAAAAGCGCTTCAGGATGCCCCTCCTGCCACCGGCTTGGATGGGCTTTTCGATCGCGGAGGCTAGCCTCACGCGCCACTTCTCCTGCATCTTGCCGACACGAAGAAGAGCGACGCCGACGATCGTGATGATGACGGAAGCGATCAGGGCAAAGGCTCCTTCGTAGTTGAACTCGGAAGTGTCCCATTTGTTGGAACCAACCGTGTAAAACACGCCGATGATGGCCCCGCCGATGATCAAGCAGAGTAGAAGACCAAAGCCGGTGCCGAGCCACACCTTGAGGGGATCAGCCCCACGAGCCCAGGAATTGCATAGAGAAGGCCAAGAAGCAACGGGCGACTTACCTGGCGGACCAGTTTTTTGTATACCTCAACATCGCGTTGGGGTCCATCAAGCGTCTGTTTGAGGAAGGCAAAGAGGATTGAGATGATGATGACGGTCTCGAGCGCCTCGCGAAAGACGACAAGGAAGACAGGCACGGCGAAGACGTCGGCCGCCATTTTGGTAATTGCAGGATATCAAGAGGATGGGAGCTATCGGGGACGGGAAGGCAGGAGGGTTGTGAGGTAGAAAACAGAGCGGGAGGGCTGCGCAGCTGGTTGCGGCGGTGGTATTTCAAGGTGTGCTGCTTGGGATCCGCTCTTTGGTAGGGACCACGAAGGCGACAGCGGCAGAAGGAAATGCAGATGGGCAACTCGATGGCCGGGCCATGATTTGATCTGATAATAACCATCAGATAATAGTTTCAAGGCTTAGTGTGGGGGAGCTGCAGCCAGGACGCCTCCAGCACTCCGATGACGGCCCAGCACGGCCTTCCGTGGCCTAGAATACGGGTACCAGAGCTATCTTGGGCTATGGAGAAGGGAACAAGGATTTTCGGGCAGGCAGCCCTCCTCTGTTACCCTCAATTACCACCTTGCCTTGTCCCCAGCCTACCTTACCTAGGTAGGTACCGAGCTTGGCTGTTTTCCGAGGTACTCGCGTCTATTCGTGCCCGCTCTACTTCCTGGGTTACACTAAGGAGAAGAGGGGGGTGGGGGGTGAAGCGACAAACCGACCTTTGCGCTCCCTCTCAAGACGGTTGGCCTGCGCACGCAGCTTCGTAGCACGTTCCCTGGCCTCATTAGTCGAAACTCAGTTTTGATCGTCGTTTCTCGCAAGCTCCCGGGTGGGCTGAGTGGGGTGCGGCGGAAGGGAGAGACGAGGGAACGGCCAGGGCTGTGGACGAGAAACAGCCGTCTAATTTACCGTTGTCTCCCCTAGCCGCCGGATGCCACAAGAAAAAAGACAAGCCGCCCTTCTGCCCCCCCCGCGAGCATCCCGAGGGTATCCCGAGGGTATCCTCACCTAACCTGGACTATCGAGCCGAGTTTTCCTTCTTTTTCTTTGCCTTGGCCATTAGCTCGCCAAGGCAAGAATGGGTTGGTCGGCAGAGTTTAGCACATGAGTCAGGGCCGGCCCGCCCCAGCGGTCGCAATAGGTCCCGACAAGCTTTTTTTTTTTTTTTTACAAAAGCTCCTGGGGGGGCTGAAAGATGTCTAGGGTGCAGAGCACTAACGTAGTAGGGGTCCAGGAGGCCCTGGCGTGACGCGAAGTTGCCGGCCAGCTGCAACCTCCACTGGCCAGGATCGAGCTTGGAGCTACGAGGACTGGATAGCAGCCCTCCCTCCCTCCCCCTTTCGCCCCCCGCGCTGATCATCTTTGGGTCCGACCGAGACAGAAAGAGCAGGGAGACAAAGAAAAGAAATGACAAGCTGTCAAGTGTAAAAAGGCCAGGGTCTGATTCGGAGGTTGCTCCAATTGCTCCGGACAAGGCAGGATCGCTTTTTGCAGAAGGTACCGTTGGATAAGCTTTGCTAGGTGCAGTAGGTACCCAGTTTTGCTGCTCTGTAGGTACTATAGCGTTTCACCCGGCTCCCGGGCTTGGCGCTTTTGGATAGGGTTATCTTATCGATCATCATGCGATCAGCCGCTGGGAGGCCAACACACGGGCCTTTTGGGTGGGTCGAGTGTTTTATCAGATCATCAGATTTGGTGGTGTAAGCCGAGTGGTTGCCCAAACAAGAAGGACGCAGACAGGACGCAGACAGGACGCAGAGCAAGGTTTCACGCAGGCTCGGCCCAGGCCTCTTGGCCCCGTCCGTTCTGCTGCGCTCTCTCATTCCCCCGTTGCCTCATGGCCCAAACCGATCGACCAGACCGTGGCTGGGCGGGCGGGGCGCCGGTGTCTCGCTCCATCGTCGGCGCCTTGTATCGGCAAAATTCGCCCTCGGCTCCACGCCAGCACCACAGCACGAACGAATGAGAAACCTGTCCGAGTGTCTCCCTTCCTACCCCAAACGCCAAGCCGGTTGCCAGTCCCAGCGTCGCATCTACTGCATCTGCTCCGTCTGCAGCGTCTACTGCAAACACAAGCTTTTTTTATCCCGCATGACCCTGGCGGCCAGCTACTTTCCTGTGCTGCTCCTGCCCAGGGATGGCCCAACCCTCCCACATCATTCGACCTCTCCTAGCCGCCTCGGCCGATGGCCAAGCCCTCGTCTCGCGCCGAAGGGGGGGGCTAAAGCCATCATTCCTTATGTCTGCGCCATAGAGGCGCCCGAAATAAGCAAGACTACGTGGTCTTGTGAATAGCAATGCCCAATAACACCCTGATCCAAACCTTCTTTCCTGCCGCCCCTCGCCTGTATGGCGGGCTCGCTCAACCGGGCCATGGGGAGGGGGTCCAATCACCCAGCTATCGGCCATCTCCACATCCATCAGATAAACCGTAGTGGCTTTTAGGTCGGCACGCACGGCTCAACAAGTGCGACGAAACTAGGCCGTCGTAACACCGCATCGACACCACCTTGGACACCACCTGTTGCTCCTGCACAATCTGACAAGGGTATGTCCCGACAGAAGCCCCACTGCGAGCAATCATAGCTCTAGCGACCTCCAAAGCCACCACCTGCCTCCCTCCACTCCTATGCCACCACCACAGGCACTACGCCGTCCTCTCCCACGCGCCACCTCCGAGCTCGGCCAAGCTAGGAGCTCCACGACCGGGGTTCCTACCTAGCAGGTATCTGCAGCAGCTAGGTGGACTCGGTAACGGAGCGCCTTGCCTAGAGCCCCCCCCTCTCCCCTCGGTCTGTCCCTCTTGAGTAATAGGGTCGCACCTCCCTTTATCAAGATTCACAACTTCACGCAAGGCCTCTCTGCCTCTTGTTTCTTGTTTTCTTTGGTGTAACTTTCACGCAACATGGCGCCGTGGAACTCGTTCCTGCAGCATTTTACCCTGGCCCTCGGGCTGGCCTACGTAGCCAAAGCAGCAACAGTCACGTACGATTTTGAAATTGGCTGGGTCACGGCGAACCCTGATGGCGCGCATGACCGCCCGACAATTGGCATCAATGGCCAATGGCCCCTCCCGAGGATTGAAGCCAATATTGGCGACAACGTAGTCATCAATGTGCTCAACTCCCTGGGGAACCAGTCGACCTCCTTGCACTTCCACGGCTTGTTTATGAACGGCACAACCCACATGGATGGACCCTCGTTTGTCTCGCAATGTCCAATCCAGCCGGGATCACGCTTCACTTACAACTTTACGGTATGACAACCAAAATATATCGGGGCTGGAGAGTGCTTCTTACACACACAGGTCAACCAACCCGGAACTTACTGGTATCATTCTCACAATAAGGGTTAGTATTCATCGCTGGTGGCTATCCCCCCCCTTTCCCTTTCTATAGCATCCCATGCGAGAAGAACACGCCGCGATCTCAGGGACACCACAGCTCCTTTGGCCACGATAGCTCCGTATCGAACAGACATTGACACAAGAAACAACCAGGCCAATACCCCGATGGCCTGCGAGGGCCTTTTATCGTCCATGATCCCGACTTCCCCTACCGGGATCAGTACTCAGAGGAGCTGGTAATGACGGTGTCGGACTGGTACCATGACCAGATGCCTGGCCTCATTTCCTTCTTCATCAGCAAGGCCAATCCCACTGGCGCCGAGCCGGTGCCCAAGGCAGCTCTATGGAATGATACCCAGGATCTCAAGATCCCCGTCCAGCCGGGAAAGACTTATCTGTTCCGCCTCATCAACATGGGCGCCTTCGCCGGCCAATACATCTGGTTCGAGGGCCACAACATGACCATCGTGGAAGTCGATGGCGTCTATACCCAGCAAGCCGAGGCCAGCATGATCTATCTATCGGCAGCGCAGCGCTGTAGCTTCCTTCTCACCACCAGCAACGACACGTCTGCGAACTTTCCCTTCATTGCTAGCATGGATACAGTAAGTCGAAATCTGTCCCCCGGAGCCCGCTTGGAGCTCGTCGTTAAGTCTGAGATAGACACTGTTCGATACTCTCCCGGACGATTTGAACTGGAATGTCACTGGTTGGCTGGTATATGACTCTGCGAAGCCATTACCCGATCCTGCCTTGGTAGCTGAGCTGGATCCTTTCGATGACGTGACACTGGTACCCTACGACAACCAGACGCTGTATGGCGAACCCGACCAGACCGTTAGTCTCAATGTTATCATGGACAACCTCGGAGACGGCGCAAACTAGTAAGTCGGAACATTTAGTAATACCCCGACACTTAGCCTAGCCAGGCAAGCTAACCACGTGAAGTGCTTTCCTCAACGATATCACCTATGTTAGCCCCAAGGTCCCAACCTTGTATACTGTTCTCAGTTCGGGTGACATGGCCACCAATGCCGACGTCTACGGCACCTACACCCACTCTTTCGTGTTGGACAAGGACCAGGTCGTTCAGATCAACCTGAACAATCTCGATTCGGGCCGACATCCTTTCCACCTCCACGGCCACAACTTCCAGGTAGTGTACCGCTCCGACGAGGACGGGGGCACATTTGAGGATTCCAACGTGACTTCGGCTGACTTTCCCGCAATCCCCATGCGCCGTGACACGCTCGTCCTCTTCCCGAACGGAAACGTTGTGTTGCGTTTTAAGGCGGACAATCCAGGTAGGTCGAAATTCATAAAGAAGCCCGAGGCCCTGGTAACTGACCCGCTCCAGGTGTCTGGCTCTTCCACTGCCACATCGAATGGCATGTAGACTCGGGCCTTATCTCGACCTTCGTTGAGGCGCCGCTAGAGTTGCAGAAGAGCCTCAAAATCCCCCAGGACCATCTCGACGCCTGCTCAGCGGGCAATGTGCCAACAACGGGCAATGCTGCTGCGAATACGGTCAACTTCCTCGATCTCACGGGCCAGAATGTGCCCCCCGCGCCGCTGCCTGACGGGTATGTTGTTCTCATGTCACTGTTCATGTCTCTCTCTTTGTTTCTCGGGAGACAGGGGCATATCACAGCTGACACATGGATCCAGCTTCACCACCCGCGGAAAGGTTGCCATGGCCTTCAGCATTCTTAGCGGCCTGCTGGGTGTTGCCACTATTTGCTGGTACGGCTTTGCGGAGGTGACCCAGACCGAATATAACCAGGCACGGGAGCGTATCGCCGAGTCAGACTTCGCTGCTCCCGAAGATAATGGAACATCGATAGTAGCTAAGCAGCAGGAGGCAGCTTCCTCCAACGGAAGGGGACTAGTGGGTGCGTAGTGATAGGTGTGAGGAAGGCTATGAAAAGAAGGGGGGGGGGGGGGGGCAACTTGCTTCCGAAGGGTCTTGGAAGGGGAAAAGCGACCATGTCTGCCCCTGGGGAGAATTCTGCTGTGATGAAAGATACCACTTTTTGTTTGCGAGGGAGAGAACCCCTTTACTATCACGAGACGCAACTAGTAAACGTAGTAAGTAGTCTTTACAGCCAGGCCAACAGAGATTATGACCGTCATCAAGAGGCCCGCTATTCCCTCTCTTCAGTGTCTCAGACGCTCACTATCCCTGGAGTTTCGTGGATGCCTCCGTCGCGGCTGCTATGGAATCAAATCAAACTCGGCAGGCATACATATTTAGATGATGAGGGTAAAGACGGTTGTCGTCGCGTATTTTTGGTATCTCCTCTAGTAAAATGTACTCCTTGAACAGATATTGGAATATGCTCGGCCGAACAAATAAAGCATACCCGCGCCGGACTCCTTGCACATCTAACCCATCTGAAAGGGGCGATATCGTACAGAGTGCCTGGTAACAAGGAAAGCAATGGAAATAGCAATCCCGCCACCGGATATTGATACAACAACATGCCCCCAAGCCACGCCATGATCGTGCACGTACATGTCCACCAGCCATCAGTCGTTGACTCGTCATCTTCATCACTTCGGGCTGAGGGGGCCGAGCGGGCTTCGGCCCGGCCCGGCCGCCTTCTTGAGGGTGCGGATCTCGTCCTCGAGTTTGCGACGCCTCGCTTGCTCCTCCTATAGGTGGTTGTTAGCTCCACATTCTGAGGGGCAGTTAATTCACAGAAGACGAAACGCACCCTGATCTCTTCTTGGAACTTCTTCCTCTCTTCCTTCATGGTGGCTCGGAATTGCTCGCTTAGCATAGTCGCGCCCGCCCTGCTGCCCGACCCTGGGCCCGGGCTTGACGGTACCTTGAGCCTTTCAGCGTCCAGCTGCTCGCGGAGATTGCTGACCTCGCCATCTAGTCTCTCCTTGAGGCCCTTGACCTCGGCCTCTAGGCTCGCTCTGGATGCAACCGCGTCGTCCAGCTTGGATTCGAGCTCAATCTTCTCGCGTTCGGCTGCGAGGGTCTCCTTGGTCATGGCCTCGAATTCCTTGAGCGTACTGGCGAGCTCCGTCTTGAGCTTTTCGACTTGGTTGGCCAGCTCAGTCGTCTCGGAGCTCTTGCTGAGGGCTGCAGCCTCGGCGGCTCTCTCGCGGCGTGACCCATATGCACCGTCGAGTTCGGCCTTGGCGAAGGTCAACTCCGTCTTAAGTTCGATGACCATGACGTTCAGCTGTTCAAGCTCTTCGTCCTTTTGCTTGGCGTCCTTCTCGAGCTTCTTTGCAGATTCCTCCGCCGTTGCCTTAGCCTCGGTTGCTTGCGCCAGTTGTGCCTTGATGTCACTGACGCTCGCTTCGACAGCCGCAAGCTTGGACTCTGCCTCTTTGCCGCTCGCCTCTAGTGCAGCGATCTTGGTGTTGCGCTCCGTCAGCTGACCCTGGGATTCCTTCACTTGTTTCTCCGAAGCAGTGAGCTGTCCCTTCATCTTTTCTACCTCCTCGATCTTCGACTTTAACTCGAGCTCCTTCTCCGAGCCAGATTTGCTATTCAGCTCACGCTGTTGCTTGATCTGCCGCTTGAGAATGCCTTTCTCCTCTTTCAGGCTTGTTGCCTGGGCGTAAAGCCACTGGACCTTGGTCGAGAAAGCTGACAGCGAATATGGCTCGTCAATGTTTGGCATCTCGTCCCCAGACATGTCCTCATCGTCGGGCTCAAGACCCTTTTCGGTACGCGTTTTTCGTCGTTCTGCTTTTTGCTGCTGAATCCCCGCATATCCACTCTGGATAATATCCCACAATCCCATTAGGATGGTCTCAACCTGCTCGTTATTTTGCTTGTTGGCCGACATCGACGAGGTGAATTCTACCGCCTTAGACAGCTCTGCTTCCAAGGTCCTCAGCGAGTCCTCAAGATAGCTGAACTGGTCACCTAGACCCATTCCTGTGGCCGCGGGAGGTGCCGGATGGTCTGGCCTGGAACCTTCAAGGGCATCCTTAATGCGCCGGCTCAGCGCCTCGGCGCGCCTCTCTGCCTCGGCTAGCGACGACCTCAGCTCTGACGCTTCCGCTCCTGACTTGGCTGCTGCTTCCGAAACCTGTGAGGCCTCCGCGGCACGAGAAGCTGCTGTGTCGGCCTCTCGTGCGGCCCGCATCGCCTGCTCCTCTGCGGCCGCAGCCAGTCCCATTTCCAAGAACTGGAGTTGCTGTTTGAGCGAGTTTGGGCCTGACGGCACCTTGCCGAGCTCCCCACCTCTGGCCGAATTGAACTGGATTATCACATCTCGAAGTTGACCGTTGAGATTTTCTAGTTTAGATTGCGTATCAGAGATGGTCTGGAACTGATCTGCATTTTGTCCTTTGAGTCGGTCTGCCTCATCACGCAGCTGGGTATTTTGTTCTTGAACTAAAGACTTCGAGGGGATCTCGGCGGCAGGTTTTGGGGCACCGCCTGATCCAGGCTGGTATAGGTTCCAGTCGTCGGGGAATGCGTCATCGTTCTGTGGGTCTAGACTGTTGCGCCCATTCGAATACGTGTAGAGACTCTCAGGACTGCCTGGTATTCCATTGGGGAGTTGTTGGCCAGATGCCGGCTGCCCACTCTTCTTTGAGGGAGTTCGATGGGTCATCTGTAATATAGCGGCCGTGTGCCGAAGCAGACGCCTCTCAGGCTCCACAACACGCTTCTCAAGTGAGTACAGCTCAGTAGCGAGCTCCTCGCACCGTCGCTCGCTCGCCTGTCGCTCTAGTTCGGCCTCTTTGGCGGATGCATCGCCGCCGCTCAGGCGATTTCCCAGGAGGCTCCGCCGCTTGCTGTCTGGCCTGGTAGGCGAATAAAGCTTCGTCATAGAGATGGCAGCATCGCGATACTTTGATTGGATCGCAAGATTCGCCCGTGTCTGCTCGATTCGCAGCGTTAGGGACTGGATTTGCTTCTTCAGAGTATCCACTTCCTCCTGCGACAGGATCTCGTAGCGTTTGCTGTCGGTCAAGGCAGTCTCGGTCAGGAGATGCACCTGGATCGGGTCTCTCAAATCGACGAGCGGCGAACTCTGTGGGCGGTTTGGGTTCATCTGCGGGCGAACGCCGTCAGCGTCCACATCGATAGGGAACGGCACGCGACCAACCGAGACTCGAGGGAAACTCACGGGGTTGTAGCGCGGCTTCTCCCTCTCGAAGCCATTGAGAATCTCTTTCCTATAGCCTTCCACGAACGTCTTTCCCGGAATTCCGGCAACTATGGAGGGCGAGAGCCTCCCGGCATCGTAGCCGTAGCCTCCCCGGGGATTGGCCCTATTCATCCTGTGTGTTTGGTGGTTCCAGTCGTGGTTATCGGTGCGAATGTCGAGACATTATCCTCATGGTCCGAGGAGGAGCACGCTGTTGTAAGGGGTGGGCGTGGTCGGCTAGATACACGAGCAGAGTGTGTCCGGAGGGAGGGAGAGTCGCACGACCGGCTCGCAATTGTTGGACAAGGAAAGAATGGCTGGGAAGCGATTTTGAGACAGGGGGGTGAGCCTGTGGATCTAATGCCGACTTTGTAAAGCGGCGCTTAGCAAGCGGCGGAGGCGTCTAATGGAGAGCACCTGATGCCTTGATCTGGCGGAAAGGTGTGTTGAGTAGCAACACGTAGGCTCGGCTGATGGTTGTCGAGTCGAGCGTTTGGGGGACAATGCCTTGGTGCGGATCCGGGTTCAGGCAAGGGTCGTCACTGCCCGTCTCAATAGGTACTTCCCGTAAAGGAGGCGTCTCCAATCGGCGGTGGTGGCTGAGGAGAGAAAATAGGAGGTGGGGGGCGCTGGCGGGCAGCCAGCGCATAAGCCGCAGAGCTAAAAAAGAAATCGACTGCGTCGGGGTTGGCCCACAAAACTGTCGCCCCGGCTTTCCAGAGATCTTAGCCAGGAATTCGGGCTTGCAGCCCCGACGCGTTGGTCTCTATTCCGTGGCGAGTCTTCAATTACAACGTTGAACGGCAGGCGTCCCAAGACCCCTCATGCTCATGACCTTTGCCAATGTCCCCCTTCCATCTCCCCGTCTCTCGAAGCTGTGTAGCAGCCAATTTTAAAACTTTTGCCAACCCTGCCCGGGCAAGCCGGGTCTGCACATATATGATGTAGGCAATTGCTCCGACTCGCGGCTGATGGTAGATCACCGCTTGATGTGCAATTTCGCGCTATTGGGACCACCTCAGGGGTCTTAGCGCGAACGTACGCTGAAGTGACCGATAAGGAGAGAAGAGAAGATGAACAAGAGGCCCACTCCTAGAACCTTTAGGGACGGCAGTAAGACAAGAACAGCAGTACAGAGATTGAAAGCGAAAGTATTGCAAGCAAACAAGGATAGAATACGCGCACTACTTGGTCTACTAGTGCCCTTGCCAGGCCTGTCTAAGCTTGCACCTCCTCCACCTCTCCTAGCCGTAACACGGTCGGCGCCGTTC
Organism: Thozetella sp. PMI_491; assembly: GCA_021432635.1. Classification (NCBI taxonomy): domain Eukaryota; kingdom Fungi; phylum Ascomycota; class Sordariomycetes; order Chaetosphaeriales; family Chaetosphaeriaceae; genus Thozetella; species Thozetella sp. PMI_491. Next base: position 927,043 of record MU270035.1, read on the forward strand.
AGTGCCCTTCAACATGCCCTTCAGAATGCCTCCCTGACTTGGTCCATGATTTGCTGGCTCATCTGTCTTCGCCGGCTCGTCTCGCCGTCGACAGGGGGCTGGATGCCCGACGCGGCCCCCGACGTGTTCTCGTCCTCCAATCTCCTAAGTAAACCCTCAAAGCCGTCGTTTCTCTTCTGCGTCCTGATCCCTACCACCCACCCGGGGACTCTCCATCGGGTCAACGCACCGGGGAGTAGGTCGCTCCTCCAGGAATAGCCCACAAGCCATCCGACAGCGGCCCCCAACAGAGAGCCCGGCCATTGGAATAAAGCGAGCTGCAGCGCGAGCAGGTACCGGTAGGACTTGTCAGAGAAGGTCAAGCCCATGAACTCATCCGTAGTCGGTGGTGTCGCCGAGAATGCCAGCCTGTACTTGTACATGTGGGGGATGATGGCATGATACTGGGCAAGCACAGCGAAGATGAGAGGGGTAGGACCAGCCGGCAGGTAGTTGAACATGCCAAGCGTCAGCGGCCGAAGCAACGCTGCGAGGAGGATGGGCGGGAGCACAGATGTCAGAATTCCCGCGACCAAGATGAAGGACTAGAACCACCTCGGTCAGCGCGGCTCGACGAGCGCGAGGGACGGGGACAACCTTACTGCATACTTCCTCGACCCCCACATGCGCTCGATGACCCTCAGGTGGTACAGGGTCATGGCTCCGAAGAGAACCTCGGATGAGTTGGTGTAGCAGAGCTGGTAAATCAAAGCCCTCCATGTCTGGTGGTACCGAAGTATATGGAGGTCCACCACGATGTAGAAGTAGTGCTTGATGTCGAAGAGGGAGGCGGCGATGGAGCCCATGACCAGCCCGAGGACCAATACCCGCGAGACCGGCGCGTTGGTGAACGACATGACGGCTAGTGGTTTTCCCCGAGCCTCAACTCAACTTGTCTAGCGATTATTCGCCTCGGCGCATGTCTCGAGAATGCGCTTCCCTTCAAGTCTCCAAGCCCTCTCAGGAGGCAGGGGGAGAGGCACGCTTTAGCGATGGATTTGTCGTTTGGGGAATCGTAGGGCCTCATGCGCGCCAGCCCAGAGGAACTGAATGTGTTCTGGAGCGAAAGCCCCGGCTTCATCGCCTGCTGCAGTGGTTCAGAGAGAGAGATTCTGAAATCTGCCGTGGGGTGGGCAGGCGCGCTGGAGGCACAAAAAAGCCACGGTGGGTTGCCATCTGGCCGTCCGAAAATAAAGTGGAGCCGGGCTGAACGGGGATCGCGGAGTGGGTTTCTCAGATTCGCCGAGCTTCACCAAGCCTCCCTTTCCTGGCAAGTCTGGGCTGGCGAAAACGCTCCTTGTTCCAACCTCCCGGGCCTTTGAGCGCCAGCCACTCGACCAATACGTGGACGTGGCGAGTTTCAGTCCAACATACCACACACCACAGTTCGACAACGGCTTTTCGGTCTCTTGTACCCCCACGCATTCTTAGATTTCCTCTCAGACATTTGTGCCATCTCTCTTTTTATTTTTTTTGGACCGGGTCTCTCTACCGTATGATTGCACGCACCAGCTTGCCCTTGCGACTTTCCGGGCTCCACTTAAACGGACACCTCTGTTCCCATACCACCTAACCTAGCACCTGGCTCAATCTTAGCTTACGTCAAGGCGAGGAGAGACCGCGATCGTCTTCCCCCTTCCCGGCTTTCGCCATCCCATTACGACCATCGAGAACTGCACGCGCTGTTGCATGCTAGGCCCGCCATGTCCGACCTCTACTTCCCGCACATTCGCAACTGGTTCCTTAGCTCTCCACCGGCAGAATGGGCGACCAATAAGGTGCGCGAGCTCCTGATCGGGGCCTTAAGCCAAGGGCCGATCCCCCGACATGTGGCCTTCGAGATGGATGGCAATAGGAGGTACGCCCGCAGCCACAAGATCGAGACGGTCGAGGGCCACTCCATGGGCTTTGAGGCCCTCGCACGCGTGCTCGAGATATGCTACAAGTGCGGTGTCAAGGTCGTGACGGTCTACGCCTTCAGCATTGAGAACTTCAATCGCCCCAAGTACGAGGTCGAGGGGCTAATGCAGCTGGCCAAGCTCAAGCTCGAACAATTGGCTCAGCACGGAGAACTCCTCGACCGATATGGCGCGAGCGTTCGTGTGCTGGGACAAAGGGATCTGATCAGACCCGATGTCCTCGAGGTGGTGGACCGCGCAATGGAGATGACGAAGCACAATACCGAGTAGGTTGGCCCCGTCCTGAGGATCTCGTCCCCTCCTTCAGCTCGCTCATCCGGCATGCAGCTGTATCCTGAACATCTGCTTCCCCTACACCTCGAGGGAAGAGATCACGACGGCGGTGCGGTCGACGGTGGAGGAGTATTCAACCTCGCTTCGTCCACACAGCACGCCATATACCCAGAACCGCATCACCCAGAAGATCCTGTCCAAGCAGGGCGGCGAAAAGAGCGAGGCACTGTCGTCCATTAGGGAAACATCGCCCGCACCCTCGGCCACTCGGTCAGACGATGCCGAAGATTCGCTCTCGTCCACGCCGACACTCCACCCTGAGTCTCCGCCGATGCGAGGAGAGACGAATGTAGCCATCTATCCCAACGCCGAGACCATCACTTCCCAAACGCTGGACAGCCACATGTACACGGCAGACTGCCCCCCGCTCGACCTCTTCATCCGAACCAGCGGTGTTGAGCGGCTTAGCGACTTTATGCTCTGGCAGTGCCACCAGGAGACCCAGATCGTCTTTCTCAAGTGCTTCTGGCCCGAGTTCGACCTGTGGCACTTTCTCCCGGTGGTGATCGAATGGCAGTGGAAGATGAAGCAGAAGGAGAGGGACGAGCGGCCACGGAGGCGTAAGCTCACGTGATGGGGACGCCGAAGGAGGGCGAGGCGTAAGGCGTGAGGCCCATAATCGACATCATTCCGAGCGGGTGCGGTAGGCACGGCGTTCACTGGGAAAGCTCAAGAGGATCAGATGCATGGAATACCCTTCGAGTAGCAGAATACGAGCATAAGATTCAAGGCCCCGAATGATTGAGAGGCCAGGACTCATCTCCACGGGTCAAGCGTGCATTACCTTTCGGCGCCCGAGAAAGACAAGGCGGGGCGGCGGCAGAGGTCGGGAGTTCCCGAACTGCATCTTGGGCCCCATGAAGCGTAGCAGCACCGGAGAAACTTGCACGATCAGCCGCTAGATCTCTTGCAGCAGGAAGGGGGAAAAGGCTGCGGTCGACAAAACCCTGCATGCACTGCATTCCTCGCGCGTGGGGATTGTGCGACGGCAGCGGGCGTGGCACCGTAGCTTCGCTCCTATTTCCTTATCTCTTATCGCGGCGCGCTTCAGAGTGACGTTATCGGCGTTTGGGGGCAAATGGGGCCGAGTAGCACGAGCTGGGTCCCCTGCTGCCAGCCGGCAAGCGGCACTGGACTGGGCGACACAGCACCACTGAATCCGTGTTCCTGGTGGCTGCGCTTCGCAAAATCGTGCGGAAAGATCCCACCTCCCCGTTCTCGCCCATTTTTCTCCGCGCGACTTTGACCCGGCCACCAACTCGACCACGCTCCCCGCGACCCTACCTCCTCGAGTGCGCGAGCGCTGCAGAAATGACTTGGTACCTGCCAGTGTCTGTCTAGTTCGCGCTTCGACTTTTTATTTCTTCCACAGCTTTCTGTGTGCCTGTCCCGCACGAAACTGCGGGAAGCGCTCGCCTCCGACACACCACCCCGTCCTCCACCTCCTCTTCATCCTCTTCTTGCCTCCTCTCTCTCCGTCCGGCCCTTGTCACGCCGCGTCTGCTTCTCGGCACTCCAGGATCTTACGAAACTCGCGATCGTCCCGACAAAAACCGAAATTGACACACCCACCACAATTCAACAATGAAGACGGCCAAGCCAGCCCCCGCCGAGGGTTCTTCGAGCTTAAGCCGTAGAGCCCAGCCGGTGCGCCAGACCCGAACCAACCCTCCACGAACCTCGTCCCTCAATCGTATCAACTCCCTCGCGAGCGGGCCCGGCCAGGAGAATCCCATAGACATATTCCCTGCCGTCACCCACTTTGCCGACGCCATCACAGCCGTGCCCAAAGAGCTGGTCCGCCACTTCACGCTGCTGAAGGAAGTGGACGCCAAGATCTTTGCCCCGGAGGAAGCTCTCCTGCAGCTTGTCGAAGCTGCCCTTGCGTCTGAACCGCATGACGCGGCGCGGTTGCTCAACGACAGCGCCAGCAGTATTGCGCCGGCGTCGGTCGCCATGAGTGCTCAGGGTAGCAATGGCGGCGCCACGCCGAACGGCCATCCCCCGACCGCTCCCTCGACTGACGAGCACGCGCATGGAGGTGTTTTCGATCCGAGCAACTACCCTCGTCGCCAGCTGTTCCGAGATACTGCTCTGAAGATACAGGAGATGCTGGTGTCACTGGAAGAGAAGAACCACGTCATCTCAACGGCCAACGACATTTTGCACAAGGAGCTCGGTCGCATCGAGAGCGTCTGGCCGGCACTGGAATCCGAGTTCAGCGAGGAAGCTAAATGGGGAAGCAACACACATTGGGCATACCTGGAGAACAGGCTCGCCAAGGCGAATAATACCCAGGCCGAACGATCGCGGCGCGAGGGTGCGGCAACCCTCTCCGCGGCCGCGCAGCAGCTCGCCGAAGAGGCGGCCGCGCGGAGCAGCGATAGAAAGCAGGCGCTGGCGGCGAAGAAGAATGCCAAGAACCAGGCCGCAGAGGCCGATGCCGACAAGCATCATGAGTCGAGTAAAAAGTCTCAAACCAGCAAGTCCAGGAAGCCGCCGGCCGAGCCTGCCGCTCCCGTCGGCTTGGGCATCTCCACGGTTATTCCGCCTGCGAATGGTAATCCAGCACCAAAGCGACGAAAGGTTGAGAATCTCAAGACCAACGGCGGGGTTCCCATGGAACGTGCCATGAGCAGCGTGTTTGGCAACACTGCCTCGAAGGCGAAGACTACGAGCCCACGAGAGACTCCCGTGCCGGACGGCGGAAACAAGAAGCGTAAGGCTCTGCCTACGTCAAGTAATCAAGTTAAGAAGAGGTATGCACTCCCACCCACTGCCCTCTCCGAACCCCATAGCGATGATGTCTATATTAACGAGGTCTGCGTACACAGTCGTACCGGCGCCGGATCCGTCACATCTTCTCCCGTTGTCGGGACGTTCCCTGACTCCATCAAGATCGGCCGAAGCTCGCCGGCTCCTCCGGGACCTCCCCGGCCTGTCTCGTCGCGCGCCCGCCAGAACTCGGTCCACTCCGCCACCGATAATCCACGGCAGCGACCTCCTTCGGCGGCGTCTAACAACAACAGCAACAACAACAGCAGCAGCAACAACGACAACAGCAACAGCAACAGCAACAGCAGCAGCAGCAGCAGCAACAACAACAACAACAACAACAACAACAGCAGCAGCAGCAGCAGCAGCATCACCACCAGCAACAACAACAACAACAACAACAGCAGCAGCAACAATAACAACAGTAGTAATAAGCCCAACGGCGTCGTGGTGCCTCCTCCGGAAGTTCCCACTCCGCCAGCCAGCGTGCGACCAAGCAACCCGGAGCCGAAGGCACCGCAGAAAGAGCCCCCGGTGCCGAGCAAGCCTGAGCCCGTGAAGGCCGAGGTCGAGACTCCAGAAGCGCCGCCGCCTATGGACCCTGTCCCCAATGGAAACAAGAAAGAAAAGGAGGCGCCTCCCAAGGCACCCGAGGAGAAGGAATCCAAGAAAGAGTCGAACACTCCCATCATTCCGCCCGTGCTGAGCACAACAATTACCACGACAAAGAGCGGGAGGGCGAGCAAGCCATCCACGCCCGCTCTCGTGTCCACCTTTGCGGAGGCGGCTAATCCAAGGGCACGGCCATCGCGGGCCGCCGAGGGCACAGTGGTTGCCAAAAGAAGCCACAAGAAGGGTGCCTCCTCCATATCGGCTGCCTCGACTGCCGCGACGCTCGCGGCGAAGCAAGCAGCGGTCGAGGAAGCACAGAATAGCAACCCCGACGAGGACGACGGCGACGAGCCCCGCTACTGCTACTGTAATAATGTTAGCTACGGCGAGATGGTGGCCTGTGACGCTGACGGATGTCCTCGCGAGTGGTTCCACCTAGAGTGCGTAGGCCTCAAAGTAGCTCCTAAAGGCAACGGTAAGTCTCGCGCTCTTTCCGCCCGCATCTTCCTGTGCTGACCAAGTCCGATAGCTAAATGGTATTGCGAAGACTGCAAAAAGCGGTTGAAGGTTGGCGAGAAGAAGATTAACGGCAGGTAGCATGTCACATAACTTGGCAGCGCTATTCTGCTCTGCTGTTTCTGGTTAGGCAAAGAGGGCGTTAGATGAAACCAGGGTAATGAGGCTCTAAGCAGCGCGCGGGACAAGTGAATTCTAGGGAGTTTTGGTTGGGCTGTCCAGAGACGGACATCGTCATATCCCTGAAGACAACGAGCGTCGTCGGGGCATCGGGGAGCTGGCGCAAAACATGAACGGAAACTGGGTAGGAACATGCACGAGACGTTGATTAGCAAGCCATGTATCACTTGCTGTCTTCTAGTCGACGTTCTGTACGATATTCGCTAGGTGGGAGGGGGCGCCGCCTGGTCTGGCCGCCGACCTTCCGCGATAAATCCGGAACGGGCTCTCCTGGCGGGCCGCATGTGTAGGTATGCAGAAACGAAACGAAGCTGGCATGACATCAGTTGAGAGACGCCTGAGATGCTGGGCCTGATTTAGCGCCAAGAAGGCGTGGCGGGGAACGGAGAGCTACGAAGGCCTCGTGACCTTGTCTCACATAGTGGGCCTGTGGCATATCACCCTTCTTCCCAAGTTGTTTCGGTAGTCCAGTCAGAAAGAGGCTGATGAACATTACGTCTCTCAGGCCTGGTCCTAGACCATCAGAGGGGAGACGAATGCGAGACCAGGTTGTCATGCATAGAAAGTTACCCCCGGGCGTTCTTTCGCATTGTGATGAAGCAAAGAGCTTCTCCAGGTAGGGGTTCGCTTGCCAGCAAGTTCCTCTAGACCGCTAAGAGGATATGGCTCAGCTATGCCTATTGCATGTAGGTTAGGAGGGGAAGGGGGCCGAGTGGCTCGCTCTGCAAGGGTCAGTGGCCTAGAAGAACTCGGCGGCCACCGGCTGAGGGGACGAGCGCCTGTCTTGGGGCCTATTCAGGGGTCCCGACGTTAGCCAGCCGGCGTTTCCGCCCTACTATACACACCGGATTGCGGGGAAGATGGGGCCCCCTGGAACAAGGCATGGTCGATGGTATGTACCCCGTAGCGAAAAGTCCAATCTAGGTTCACCGCACTCTGGTCTGACGGGCTGGAGGTGAAGGCCACAAAGGATGTCGATTGGACGGTGGCCAGTCCGCATACGCTCGTGGGCCGCCCCGGGTGCTGGGTCGTGGAAAAGGGGCTCCCTGATCTGCTTCCCATGCTTTGTTGCAGGGGATGAGGGGCGTCTCGTTAGGCCGCCCGACAGCTAGGATGGATGCATGCAGCAGCGCACGACGGCTGTGTGGTTACCAGACTGGTCCTCCCAGAATGGAGCCGCCCTGCCACGTGAACAGTTCGAGCCTTCTCTTTGAGCAGAAGGAGCGGCTGGCTTCGGATGTACCTCTGGTAAGCAACCCCGGAGAAGCCACTTCCCCTGCCCCACTACGCGAACTGGGCCTGTGTCTTTTTTAGGCCCTTACACCTACTGCCCAGGCCACACGGCTGGCCTCCCTGGGGCATCGCTGACGCTTGCGCGCCGTCGCAGGCGAATAACCGTTTCCTCGGTGGCCGAGATTCCTGCCTCCTTCCCTCCCTCCCTCCTTCCATTTCTAAGCAAAGCGGTCACCGGAACCTCCGTCCCTTAGCACTGCCGTCCGACTACGCAACTCATCCAGCTCACCAGGCGGATGGCAAAGATGCACCCGAGCTGCTGGGAATGTCACGGGGCTCCTAGGATCGGATCTGGCAAGGTTGGCTCGGATGACGAAGGCTCGGCGCCCATTTGGCTGCGATATCGCACGGGCCGGTGCCTCCTGCAAGCCACCCTGCCGCCCGGGAGCTCTCTTTCAATGCAGACACAGGCCTGCCGAGATGGGGTAGCCTTGGAGAACCTGTGCGGTTTGGTTCGTCTAACGCATCAGTCAGGTCCCCGGCATGCTGTCCGTCGGGACGCTACGGCCATGTATCTAATGCTTTCGTCGATGCACCGTCGTGATGGCGGTTGCTGCAGCGGTGCTTGGCAATTAGCCTTTCGTGCTCGCCTACCTGGTGTGGCCGGTTCGTGGTGCTGCCGGGGAACTCATTACGTACCAAAGCGCATCTGGGGCCATCCATCGTGATCCAACCGCACGCTGATGATGTTATGTCTTGTCATGGAAACTGGGCCCTCTCCCAATCAGCCGCCTCGCGACCTGCGTTGTTGCCCCTTGGCATGGAAGGCGTCAGGCCTGTAGCTCCTCGCGTTATTCGGCCGTCTTTCTCCATGGAACAAGCCTCTCTCTCTCTCTCGCTCACTCACTCTCGCACTCTCTCGACGGCGAAGAGGATCCTCCGCCCTGTTTCTTCCCCTCCTCCAACAGGGTCCTTTATGCGGTGTCCACGGGCCGGCTCCGCATCTACCCAGTCGCGGGTCTCCCTTGGCTCACGCACTGCCTACCTCTGGGCCTGGGGTACTGGGTGGTTTTCATTACACAATAGTCGCCGGCTTAGCTCCGCCGGCGGTTAGCGGTGGCCCAGGGGGGCCGAACGAGCGAAGGCGGCCGCGCTGGGGTGTTGGAGATTTGCGATGCCGTAAAGTTTTTTTATTCTGCTGCTTGCCAGGCGCTTCATGATGGTGTTCATGTGACAAAGAAGTATCCATTCCTTTATTTCTATTACTCAATCCCAAGCGAAGAGTCATGGGCCAATTTTTTTTTTCGCCTCTAACTCGGACCCCCGGCGTACCCTTCGCCTCCTTGCTGGTCTCGGTTGGCGCCTCTCACTATACATATTTAATCCAAACCGGCTTTGCAGTCGCTTGCAGCGACGGCCCAGCTGTGCAGTTTTGGTCCTTCATTGGCGTTCTCGACATCAAACTGGTCTAGCCAGGACACCACCACTACATACATACCTACTTCTACGGGGCGCTACTAATTACCACCTTTCCCTACGGTACCCAGGCTACCTACCCCTAGTAGCCAAGGTACTTAAGCCTCCGCATCCTGGTCTACCCATTACCTTTTCTTATAATACACGCAAACGAGGCCATACCACGTCGCATCTTAGCCTAGTCCGCTTTCACCGAATCAACACGTCCGCTTCACCTGCACCTGACCCTCTGGGGCAATTCCCGCTACCCTATCGACCCGGGGAGCCTCTCGTCTGGTCTCCTCGCTCAGGCTGGATCATCCGTGTTACAGAACAGGACCACGGATCCTCTGGCTTGACCTCTTCCCCGCATCACCGAAGATTTACTCTTACCTAAAAGCCCGGTTTCTTGACTAATAGAAAGACCATCTCCGCCTCTCTCGCGCTGTGAAACCACAACCAGGTCGCCTTTTGGCAGGTCAGCCCGAGCATACCATCGAAACCAACTGTGCATCAGAGGCCACGCCGAGGGCACGCCTTCCTGAGCTGGCACTGCAGCGTGCCTGACCTTCCCATCCGTGTCAGACCCGACGGAGGAGCTAATCCTCAACAAAGTCTTCCTCATCTTCTTTCCCCCCTGCCTTCGCTCCTACCATGCTTAGCCCCAGGCATTGGCCAGACTCCCGTCAACCCCAGCACGAACCCCAAAGCATGCCATGCAAGGGCAAAGCCGATTCTCATCACACGATCATGGACCACGTCCGCAAGCCACATAAAAGTCCGGACAGGGACTCCCGCTCGTCCTTCTCGTCCATCCGAGAGACAGACTCGGACCTCACGCAGACCTTCACCTCCTCCAAGACCTCGACGTACTTGACACACGAAGAGGCTGTCGGCGACTCGCCCCCCAGCACTCCGCCACTAGACGGCCATCCTCAACACAAGATGGTAGAGGCCCAGTTCCGTCCCCCATTGACTCACCCCGCGAGCAAGCTGCACGGCTACTGGGTTCCCGCCGACAACTTTAGAGGCTGGAAACAGATCAACGTGAGGGGCAAGCTCGCCAGCAAGAGCTTCGGCGACCTCCAGGTGCTCAACTCAGTATGGAGCACCGAGCCTAGGGTATCGAAGCGTCAGAAGGGCCGCTGCCAGCCAGGGCAGTCGCCGTTCGAGAGGCTGCCAGTTGAGCTTCTGAGTAAGTCCACCCGCCCGTGAGCCAATCGTCTCCTTGGACGACGAGCGTAGAAACGCCTTCCGCTGACACAGCCTCCAGCCGCCATCATCAACTTGCTTGTGTTGGATGTGCCTCCCAATGGCATCACGAGGCGCAATGTCGATCTAATGTCGTTGCTGTGTACCTCCCGCACCTTGCACTCGGCCACCTTGGGTTCGCTCTACCACAATATCACCATTCCCCACTCGCGGATCTTCCAGAAGTTTCTCGCCCACGTGTCAGAGAACCCAGTACTAGGTACCATTGTGCGCCGGCTCGATTTTTGCCACTTCAACCCCTCCCAGCTCTTCTCCACGGCCGCCGAGCGGTCGCAGGCCCGCAACCTGACCTCGGAGACGCTGCTCAGGTGCCTCGAGCTGACGCCGAACCTGCACGAGTTCCTGGCCCAGGAGTATATCGACGACGATGTCGATGCCAATGTCCTGCGCAAGCTTTTCCTCGGCCTGCCTAGGCTGCAGGCCGTGGACTTTTGCGGATGCGGCTCGGCCCTTTTCAAGAACGCTTTCACCGAGATATTGACCCCAGACTGGCCAGCCGAACTCTCGATCACGCGCCTGTCCCTCCACAAGTGTCTGACGCTCCCTTCCTCAGTCTTCGAGGCCATCCTTCCTCGCTTGACGAAGCTCACTCACCTCGATGTGGCTGGGACTCGGATTACCGATACTGCGCTGGCCTCCATCCCCGAGACCGCGACACTAACGCATTTGAACCTGGCCAAATGCAGTTTACTCACCGCGGGGAATGTCATCAGCTTCTTGGCGAACCACCCGGCGGCCCGGAAGAAGCTGACCTTCCTCAGCCTGGCCACCGACGCCCGCAGTCATCAGTTGCTAGACGTTGAGGATCTGCGGGCACTACTTCCCGTTCTTCCGGACGCGCTGCGGTCTCTGAGCCTGAAAGGAAGCAAGATGGACTCTTCCACCATCGATCTCCTGCGGCCGCTGACAAAGCACTTGGAGGAGCTCACGATTGGGCGCAGTTTGGAGCTAGGGGATATCAGCCGTCTCTTCGTCCCAGACGAAGATCACCCCATGGACGGCGTTCTGGAATGGATTCCACAGTCGCTGAAGTATCTCGATCTCTCGGACATGTGGGGTGGCGACCTAGACCTCAGCTTCCTGTTTGGGAGCAACTGTGCCATAATGACGAAGTTCTCGGAGCCACTGACCGTCGTGGAAATCACAGACGACGCGTCCCGGCGTCTGTCCAAGTCGCCCGTAATTTTGTCTCGAGCTGGATGGAAGTTATCGGAGTGCGGGAGTAGGACGTGGTTGGTGCGCGACCGGGCTCCAACTGGACCGGGCCGTGACGACGGCCGGAGGAGCTGGAAGATGGGCGCCGAGAACTGGGGGATGAGGAAGATACCCGTGGCGGACGCCGAGGTGGGAGGCATGTATGGCTCATACATGTTTGCCCGGAAGCTATGATGATTTTGCCCTGGAACCTCTTTGGAGCTCCACATTGTTTTCGGTAAAGACGGTTCACAAACCTCGCATTTCTTTTCACCGCGCTGGCAAGCAACCAGACAAGCAGGCAGGCAGGCAGGCAGGCAGGCGGGCAAGCGAGGAGTTGGCCGTTGATTTCTGCAGCATGAGAAAGCACGGAGTTGGTTGGGGATGTGCATTTTCCCTCACGAGGACATGATTCGAAAACCAGAAAAAGTTAGGAAGGGGTTGTCAACTTTGCACGGCGCTTGCATCGTCCACACAAGGGCTTACGGCGATGAGGTTCAGGAGTTTTGTTTCTGCTCAATCTTTTTGTAATTAATACCGAATATCTGTGTATATGGGGTGGTAACGCAGGAAAATTTGGATACAGACAACTTGGTATCTAATGCCTGTCCTAGTTTTATACGAAGTAGGTACACAGATAAGGTGTGTTATACTGTTGCTCCCCAAAGCACCATGGATTCCAATGTCTCCCAAGCCGGTTAACGCAAAGTGGGTCCCCTGTACGGGGCCACGGGGTCGTAAGAACTGTATTGGGCCTGGGCCGAAGATTTACCGGGAGCCACCCGCCAGTGGGGATAGGTCATTCGTCAGAGCTTTGGAGACTTCGTAACCCGTCCTTGCTCAGATCCGTCAACCTGCATCACAGCTTCTGGTGTGCCATCGAAACGCCTGCCCACGATGGCTCCGGCACGGGATACTCCTTTCCGCTCAGCGGACATGAGTATGGTCCAGCTGTATATTTCCAACGAAATCGGAAGAGAAGTTGTCAACGCCCTAGGCGAGCTTGGCCTGGTCCAGTTCCGCGACGTAAGCCATTCTCGAGACCTGCACCCCCCCTTAGGCACCACCGCGAGCCCATCTTCGGCCTTCTCGGTAGCAGGTCACTGCAGCATCTGACATACCCTCTAGCTCAACGGCGAGATCAGCGCCTTCCAGCGCGCATTCACCCAGGATATACGCCGCCTCGACAATGTCGAACGCCAGCTTCGTACGTAATTGCCTCGCGCCTCTACCTCCCCCTGGTCGCGCTTGCTTCTCGGGAACATCAGTCATGCTAACAGTCTCGGGCTACAGGCTATTTTCAGGCCCAGATCGAGAAGGCTGGGATTCCTCTGCGCAAGATCGACCTGGATTCAGAGCCTCTCGCTCCTCCGACTACCACCGAAATCGACGAGTTGGCGGAACGATCTCAAAGCCTCGAGCAGCGCGTGTCGGCCCTCAATGAGAGCTACGAGACACTAAAGAAACGCGAGGTTGAGCTCACTGAGTGGCGATGGGTTCTCAGGGAGGCCGGTGGGTTCTTCGACAGAGCCCATGGCAACGTGGAGGAGATCCGGGCCTCGACCGAGGATGACGACGCCCCGTTACTTCAGGACGTCGAGCAGAATCATTCGGCCTCGGACGTCGAGCGCTCTTTCTCCGGTATGAACATCGGCTTTGTCGCCGGTGTCATCGCCCGGGACCGGGTGGCGGCTTTTGAGCGCATTCTCTGGCGTACGCTGCGCGGCAACTTGTACATGAACCAGTCCGAGATCCCAGAGCCGCTTGTCGACCCGTCCAACAACGAGCCCGTACAGAAGAACGTCTTCGTCATTTTTGCGCACGGGAAGGAGATTCTAGCCAAAATTCGCAAGATCTCTGAGTCGATGGGCGCTGAAGTCTACAACGTCGACGAGAACAGCGACTTGCGGAGAGACCAAGTCCACGAGGTCAACGCCCGTTTGAATGACGTGCAGAACGTGCTGAGCAACACACAGCAGACTCTTAATGCCGAGCTCACGCAGATCTCCCAGGCGGTCTCCGCTTGGATGGTCCTGGTCAGCAAGGAAAAGGCCGTGTACAACACGCTGAATCTGTTTTCGTACGACCGGGCCCGGCGCACGCTCATTGCTGAGGGTTGGTGCCCCACGAATGATCTGGCCCTAATCCGTTCGACCCTCCAGGATGTCAACAACAGGGCGGGCCTCTCGGTGCCCTCCATCATTAACGAGATTCGTACTAACAAGAAGCCGCCAACCTATCTCAAGACGAACAAGTTCACCCAGGCCTTCCAGACTATCGTCAATGCCTACGGAACCGCGACCTACCAGGAGGTCAATCCCGCGCTCCCCGTCATCATCACGTTCCCCTTCCTCTTCGCCGTCATGTTTGGCGACTTTGGCCACGCCACCATCATGCTGTCCGCCGCGCTCGCTATGATCTACTGGGAGAAGCCATTGAAGAAAGTCACTTTCGAGCTCTTTGCCATGGTCTACTACGGCCGCTACATCGCCTTGGTCATGGCCGTCTTCTCTCTCTTCACCGGCCTTATCTATAACGACGTCTTCTCCAAGTCTCTAACCCTGTTTGACAGCGCCTGGCATTGGAAGGTGCCGGCTGGCTACGCCCCCGGCCAGACCTTGAACGCTGAGCTCAATGAAAACGGCTATCGTTACCCCTTCGGTCTCGACTGGAGGTGGCACGACACCGAAAACGACCTCCTCTTCAGCAACAGCTACAAGATGAAGATGAGCATCATCCTCGGTTGGGCGCACATGACCTACTCACTCTGTTTTTCGTACATCAACGCGCGGCACTTCAAGAAACCCTATGACATCTGGGGCAACTTCGTGCCCGGCATGATCTTTTTCCAGGCCATATTTGGCTACCTGGTGGTCTGCATAATCTACAAGTGGTCCGTCGACTGGTTCGCCATTGGGAAGCAGCCTCCCGGGCTTCTCAACATGCTTATCTATATGTTCCTACAGCCGGGAACTATCAACGAGGGTGAGGAGCTATATACCGGTCAAAAGCAAGTCCAGATCTTCCTCCTCCTCCTGGCTGTGGTGCAAGTCCCGATCCTCCTGTTCCTCAAGCCCGTCATGCTCCTACAGGAGCACAACAAGGTCCGTGCCCAGGGATACCGCGGCATAGGAGAGACGTCTCGGGTTAGCGCCTTGGACGGCGACGACGATGACGACGGGCGCCTCAATGGGCGTCCCAGTGTCGACAGTGCCGACGAGGGCGTCGCTATGATCACGCAGGATATTGATGACGACGAGCACGAGGAATTTGAATTCAGCGAGGTCATGATCCATCAGGTCATCCACACCATCGGTAAGTCGCTGACGCGTCGTTCGCGACAACCCGCAGATTGTCAGTGCGAGTCTCGCCCGCTAACCCACAGCGATAGAATTTTGCTTGAACTGTGTTTCTCATACCGCGTCTTATCTCCGCCTCTGGGCTCTGTCTCTTGCACACCAACAGCTTTCGTCGGTCCTCTGGTCCATGACGATGAAACAAGCGCTCGCTTCGAAGGGCATCGGAGGTGCCATCTTTATCGTCATAGCCTTTTACATGTTCTTCTCGCTGAGCTGCATCATCCTCATCATCATGGAAGGTGTATCTGCTATGGTAAGCCTGTCTTCTCTCATTCTTGCGAAGTTCCTCTGGAGCCTCCAGACTAATCGTACACTCTATCCAGCTCCACTCTCTTCGTCTTGCATGGGTCGAGTCGTTCTCCAAGTTCGCAGAGTTCGGCGGATGGGCCTTTACGCCCTTCTCGTTCGAGCAGATGCTGGAGGAGTCAGAAGAGCTCCAGGAATATGTAGGATGATGATTCATTGGTATCGCCCGGTCGGCATGGTTGGTTTCAGGACGGGGACACTGCATCTACTCTTTTCTTGTTCTGTTTTCCCTTTGCTTTTCCGTCTCTTACCGTTGCACAAGACAACCGTGTAGACTTAGCTTAGCTGTACCATAAATGGCAAAATTCCAACCCATTATTGATCTTGAGTCGCCATCGCCTTCGCATCCGTGCTACTACCATGGGACGAGAACTTTATGTGATTCAGTCTTCTGTCGGCGTGTCCACCTTGAAACTGCACGCTGCCCTGAGCTAAGTCGACAATGGTCATTCTCTCGAGTCAGGGGCCACCAGCCTGGACAGCCTGAGTGGACAACCAGGTCTAACAACGCACGCTAATAATACCTACATAACGGAGGGGCTCAACAGGGCGACTATCATTTGCCTCCGACGGGAATGGCGTAGCTTGCTAGGGTATGCCTGCGCTCAACTCAACTAGAATAGCATTTATTCCCGGTATCCCTCTCGGCCCGCGGTGTTCTTCTTCTTCTGGGAGCGGCAACGCCATGTGCTAGCCGTTGGGGGCACCCAGAATTCCGTAGATGTCCTATTGTCACACCCTTGGTAGCGTCTCGAATCCGATGTCGCCCTGCACATACCGCCTGCTCCCCTGTCGCTCGATCCCGTCAACACCCGGCCGCTACATACCTTGATGGGCCCAAGCAGGGAAGGCTTGCTTCACCGCTCAATCTCACCGTCAAGGTAAGGTACCAGGGGCATAGAATGGGGTCCCACCGTCCCAACTTGTACTTGCGAAGGTACCTATCTCTCCTTTCTCTCACTCGCCGATGTCTGCCATGATTCATGGCCGGAAATGGTAGGCAAAAATGGCCGCCGGATCATGCCGAACATAGAGTGAAAGCCATCGGCACGCAATAGGAGATCGTATGAGATGACGGAGACGAACTACCCGAACAAGCAAGCACCGTTCTTTTGTCTTGCACCTTGGCATTGATATTATTATTCTTATGATTAGTATTACTTTATTTTACGCCTGCAACATCTCTCTCCGTCTCTCCTCTCCCACGTAATCAGTTCACTCAGCGCCTGTGCCAAGCAAAAATAAACGTTCCCCCTCTGGCGCGATACGCGACCACCTTCTAGAGATCTGTTACTACCCGCGAAGATGGCCAGGGAGAAATCTAAGTCGGCAGGATACTCACCGCTCCTCTCGGTTCCGACTGAGGTGCGGCTTCTCATTTACGAGTACCTCCTCGATGATGGTGGCAACCAGTGGCTCGCCATTCGCAGCAGGGCCGACTCGGAAAAGCATAAGCAGTCCTGCAGCTGCCGCATGCGATCGCGATACCTCGTCCTGGATCAGACAATCCACCGCCGGTGCTATGAGACGACGTACCAGCTCGCAACACCAGCCGCCGCCTTTGACACAGCCATCATGCGGACCAGCCGGCGTATTTACGCCGAGACGTCGTATATGCTGTACGGCCTGCACGGCTTTGACTTCGGCGGCGACTTAGCCGCTGTTGTGCCCTTCTTACGGGACCGCTCCGCCCACTCCCGTCAACTGCTACGTGCCGTGGCCCTGCATAAGCAAGCGCCCGTGCCCACGCGCGAGCACGACCAACGCGAGTGGGCGAATCTCTGCCGCTACCTGGGTGTCGCTGCGCCCGCCGCTGAGCTAAAGCTGAGGTTACGGCTGGTCATAGAAGGAGGGGGACCCCTTGACATACTACAGCCCCCGTCGGGCGGCGAAGACGGCGGTGCTGGGGAGAACAGCAGCGGGAGCGGCGTGGGTCAGCGGCAGGCGCTCTCACCTGCGGCACTCTCGGGTCTACTGCGCGAGGGCCACGAAGGGCTCGAGTGGGTTGGGGAACTGGCGCGGGCGCAAGGTGTCTTCGAGGGGCTCGAGGTGGTGCTCCGTGATCGCTACTCTCGGCCGCGGACGGAGAACACGAAATTGATTGGCGCGTTTCCCGGCTGGGTTGACCGGGCCGGGATGGAAGATTTCCTTGGGGCGGTGTTAGGCATCGAGACAAACTAAGAGACTCCTAAGACTTGATGGCGCTGCCTTGGGCGAGACGTTGACGGTTGGGCCGGCGCTAAAGGGCGCGGCGCTTGGCGGACCTGCTACTTACACCTCGGTATCAACTGTGGCCTGTAGATCTATACTTTACTCTATGCCTTAACTCCTTTATAATCATATCTTTACTTTTTTTGGGGCCCTAAAGCACCTTCGCTTTGGCTAACGGCAGGGGCGTGGGGATGCGGAGGTTAGTCATTGAAACCAGCTATGAGTTGGCAATGACCATGGGATTCACCAACACTTGGGATGCTAGTAGGTGAGGAAACCACACCGAGCCGCTCCAAGGCTTATACTCGGGAGGTCCTGGCTGGTCCATGTGAGCAGTCCATCGCATGTCATACTGAGCCCGACCTAGAAACGGGCATACTTTAAGGTTGCACCGGCCGTTCCTACGCCCAGGTTTTATGTTTAGCCTCAGCCATAAGCTCCGATGTAAGTGCGATGGAGCAGAAGTCTCTCTCTCTCTCTTTCTAGCAATCGACCATGTGTATGGGAATGGTGCTACCTGTGGGACTAAATAGCTGGCACGGCGCACATCCAACCCACAATGTCCAAAAGAACACCACGAAGGTCCCCTACATAAAACCTAAGTATGTATATACATGCAAACGACCTTAGCCCGGGAAGCGTACTTTATGTGGAATGTGAGGGATGCCAAGAGTCCTATTCAGGGGTAATCAACAGTAGACAGCTAGCGGGAGTGGAAGGCTGGTGATCAGTGGATTCTCCGGTGTGGTGCTCCCTGAAGATACCTTGGGTACATGATGGCGGCATAGATGGCATCTTGATCGTATGGTCCGGGGTCATACGGGCCAATGGAATCAAGGAGAGCAGTGCCATGGAGCAAAGCTTGCGGGCTCGCAGCCTTGAGACGCAAGAACGAGAGGCTGTGACCTGGGTAGCAGAGGGGGTGGAAACTCTGGTGGTCCTTCGTGTGCCCCAGAGCATCATGATTTTGAGCAGTTGGAGCTTATTCCAAGCTGGCAGCAATCCCATCTACGCATCGCCGGAGGTGCAACAGGGAAAAGACCGCAACTCTGGCAGGGATGGTGGTTGTACATTCGACAGTCCGCCTCACCTGTACGCAAAATCCCGTCCCGTTCGCTAACTCGAATACGACGTCGTCCATTCTGCAAGGCTGGCCCAGTGCAACCCGTCTAGAGAGATACTTTGCAGAGCGCGCCTGCCCCGTTCGAACAGTATCCGTCATCGCATTACCAAACACCCGGCCTCCTCCCCCCCCGCGCCCCCCACGCCTGCCGATTTTGTGTGACTTGGGCATGTGCCTTGTGTGTGCCAAATTAAGGTCAAGGGAGCTGCAGCAATCCGATGCCTCACCGAGGCACCTCTCACACCTACAGGCTTCCATTTCCCAACCCGGGCCCGGTGCCGCCCCCCCCCCCGAGAGAGATCGGTCCGAGACGGCCGTGGGCGTGTCTCAGTGGCGCCTGCACGGCGGCTCGAATCCTGGAGCGGGCGCGACCCCCTTGGTGCGATTCGACAGCGTTGGGATCGTATTTCGTGGCGGCGGCTGAAACTAGGATTCTCATCTCATCTCCGAGCCTTTGCCCGGCTGTGGTGAGAGGGAGAACCAGAGGCCTGCCCCTGCCCGTAGAAGCCGGGCGAGGGAGTTCATTCCAACCGAGTCCAACCGTGACACATTGCCGGTGTCAGGTTCAGGTTCAGGGCCTGTCTGTGGCACACCACATACCTCTCTTGCTTTCGTGGGTGCTTCCGCCTCTCCCAGAGCCCGAGCACAGCACCAGCGGGCTCGGCGTCCGCGTCCGCGACCGCGCCCGCGAAACACGCGCCCGCCGATACGGCGTTTCCAGCACGCCCCGACATTGGAATATTCATATGCATAGGTGGAGGCTTAGGTGTGGGAGCGTTACTGGCTGGCTGCGTCTCGCGTCTCCTGTTCATGAAGCCTGCCCCAAGACACGGGCAAGTTTGTGCTTATCCAATCAGATATGCCTAGTAATCAAACGAGATTCGGACTGCTATCTTCGCCGTTGAGAAACGGAGCGGCAGTTTCCACTGCGAACCAAAAGTCTCTGTCTAAACTTTATTACTTCGTGATTCTAGCTGGGCTGAAGGTGGCGGGCGATTCCGCTCGAGCGGCCCGCTGGCTGGCGCAATATCCGGATACGGTACTACATATCAGGCACTGTGGCCGGATCCAGCCACTGCGGGATTCGTGTTGACCCATCAAGGACGAGGCCGAGTTGCCGGCGAACTCTCCAGTCTCTTGACAGAGGCGACTCCGGCGTTGTCCTTGCTGCCAAGCTGAAATCTTGGCCAGGATCTGTTCCGCGGAGTGATTAGTCAAGAAAACCCTCTGACTGAGGGGTCAAGGCGGTAGGAGAATCTGGCCAAATCTGCAACACGCAAATATTGGCAGTAATTCTGCCGGTCCCGATAGACGCTTCGGCATGCGAGGCCGAGAGACAAGCGGGTGCGGTTGGCAAGCGCCCGCTCTGCCGAATGTGGCAACCAGGTTGCTGGGCTTCTGCCTGAGTGACAAGTGGAGGTAGTATTTCGGACACGCACCCGTCAGCTATAGCCGGGATGGAGGAGATCATGTATATACCAAATAAGGATATTGGTAATGGAATCGTTTCTCGATGTCTCTCTGATCAGCGTATACTGGCGGCCATCGTACGAAACGCGCCAAATTGCCTAATTCTTTCCCCGAGCCTTAACCATTTATACATTGAGCATGCCATATATCAGGCAACCCGAGTCGTGTATTCGACGATTGACTTCTTCGATACCGTGGAAGATTGCCATGGCTCCGCCGAGGGGGGGGGGGTTATGGGTAACGGTGCGTGGACTGGATTGGAGACCGGCGCATACCAGTGACGAGAGGGAACAATTCGACCAGGGCCAAACTAATAACTGCCCGTCCTTACCTCCCGGCCTACGGGTGTGACGGGGACCGCGAGAAACCCGGCTCTCACTCTGCAAACAAGGCCCATACGCGCCTAAGGGCAAGAGGAGAGTGCATGCGCACAATCCGGTGAATACATCGCAGGCCCGTTAATCCGTTTGCAAGAGACCCAGCTGCATTAACGTCTACTTGGTCACCTCCCTTGCATCCTCGGCCCTGGCCGCCCTGGGCGGGAGGAGGCCGCTAAATATGGCATGAGTCTTGGAAACCCTAGATATCTCGTGAAGAGCACAAGATGACAAGCGAAGTTGGGACGAGCAAGCCACTGGGCACTCCACAGTGCCGGAACAGCGCTGTCTGGCCGAGCTCGAGCCAGGCCGGGATTGAGTTTCGTCGCAAGCGAAGCAGGCATGATTCACAACAGACAAGAGACATCGATTGGCGGGAGAACCAAATGCATTATTCTCTGTTTAAAGCGAGTAAACAAAATGATAACCAACGAGGGCGTCCCACGCCTCTCTGATGAACCCAAGCCAAAAGAAAAAAAACCAAAAAAACCCAAGAAAAAAGCATGAATTTGCTGCACCCCCTGGTCCCTTTCCGTTTACCAGAAAACGCCGGTGCATATTTGCGTGGTGATCTCAACAACTCCGGATACGTTCTTCTATAACATGTGATTCTTCCGCCTGGGTAATTCATCTCCCGGCTGTCAACCCCCCAATGACAGGACCATGTTGGGCGGTTGGGTAGGAATGTGGGGGGTTTTTTGGATGAGCGACATTAATTAAAAAGGCCGTAGTTGTAGATCGGGGTATTTTGATAAACAAGTGATGCCAAAAAAGACAAAGGAGGGCAAGATAGCCGGAACTAGTGGTGGGTGTGTGCGTGTGCAATTCTGAGGGCGAAGATCGTCCTGCCCTGTCCGAGCTGACCCATGCCAGATCGAAGGGTTCGATGGAAACCTGGCGGAGCGGGGCGAGGCGACGTGTTCAGTTCTAATAGTGAAATTGCAGGGAGCTTAGCAGAGAGAGCGGGAGAAGGCGATAGGGCGCGTGATCGAGAGACGACGCAAGGGTGGGACCAGACCCCGTGGGGTTTGCTTCGAGGTCGTGCTGATTAGGGAATTGTCGGTCCGACCAGGCCTCAGATCGCATTCGGCGGCAGAGGTGTCGGGCTATTCGGGAGAGGAACACCAAACTCATTGTTGCTGTCGCCAATGTAGGCAATCTGGGCCCAGACACGCCAATGGAGGATTCCGAGGTGTGCCAGACGGGTACCCATGTCCTCCAGGCCGGCTTCCTCACGAGGGTCTTTCGAGGATGAACCGGGGCGCGTTGGATGCTCGCGGCTGTTGGCTGGATATGTTCGTCCTGGGCCATTCACTCGGCCGCCGGTCGCAATAGAGAACAAGCCGACTCCGGACAAGTTCTTGAACTCCTTGGCGCGCTTGGCCAACTCCAGAAGGAGCCGTTCGTGGAAGCACGCTTCAACCTCGCGGAAGATACCGCAGTGGACGTTGGTGACCGACTTGGCGAGCTCCTCCTCAAAGTCGAGTGCAGAGCACGTGTTTGGAGGGAGGTCGACGTAGCGGAGGATCTGCACGGCCATTGATTGCGCCAGGCCTCGCCAGCGTTCGTGCGGCGTGCTGGCCGGCGGCGCCGTCTGGAGGAGGGCCACGAGGGAGCTGTAAAGAGTCTGGGCCTGCGGCCGAGCCCGGACAAACTCAGGAACAGACGAGGCAAACAACCCTGAGTTTCGAGGAGACGAAGTGTCGGAGCCCCGGTCGCTGAGGACGAGGCTTGACGGCCGAGATGTCGTGAGGGGCGCGTTGAAGTTGAATTCACCCGGTTCCTCGTGCCCTAGCCTTGAGAGCTGCTCCAAGACCTCGTACCTGCGCATGCATATCTCCAAGCAGATCGAGTCGTACATGTCGGAGCGAAGCTTAATCATACGGTCCTCGTCAAACACAAACGTGTTGGGCACACCGTCAGCCGGGGTGGAAGGGAGGATCAACCTAGACAGTCCGTTGAAGAATACTGTCGTCTCGCCAAACTCGGTTAGGAACTCGAGGTCATCCCTGAGGGATGTTTCGTTGTACCAATTCTTGGCCTTGTCGATGTCCATCCTCCGCGATTGTATCTTTTTGAGGAAGAAGCGCTGCTCAAAGTTGACCGTATCCTCGATCAGCACGGGCCGGAGGCACCGGATCTGGTGATTGGCAACGTCCAGCTTCATCGCCTCCAGGACGCTAAGCAGCGTGCGCATGCCCTTCACCAGCTCACCCATGTCGTTGTTGCGGTTCCCATTGCTCAGCTCAGAGTACATCTCATCGACCCATTCATCTCGCATCGGTGCACAGTGAAGCTTGAGGACGCCCGACAGCCACGATGCCAACTTCTCCAAGTCAGCAATGCCCCGGTTGAACTGCTGCATGAGAAGCTCCACGTTCAACCCCTCGTTTAAGAGGTCGCGGTCTCGTTGTGGGACCAAAGTCTGGATGATCTCCTTGACCGCCTTCAGGAGTAGGGGCAGGCACCAGTCGTCACCAACCCCGTACGCGGCGTGGAAGCCGTCTCGGTCCGTCACAAATTTGGCCAGCTGTTTTAACAAGGCATTCCAGAACTGGTTCGCCTTTTCCTGCTTCTTCCTGCCCTTCTCGCCGTCCAAGTTTGGCCGGAAGTGCAGCTCCGGATCGAAATTGATGTCATGCCGAAGTTTGGGATTGTGAATAATCTTGGTGACATCGAGCTCGCTGAGCGTCGACTTGGTCACCGGGGGTTCTAGTGGGAGCGACGCCGGCCGAGGAGCGGGCGTCTGTCGTCTCGAGCTCGACGAAGAATGCCTTGTCAATCGGACCTCTTCGCTCGGCGTGCCGGGGGTGCTGGCTCGGTTCTCTGACAGGTCCATCAGGAGCTGCCGGGCCTCCTGCTGGTTTGGCTGAGCAAACTTGCCATCCTCGCTCGACTTCTCGGCTTGTTCGGTCGATTTTTCGGTGGCTATCTGTTCCGTGTCGGATTGCTTACGCGCATGTGTCATGTGGCTCTCGAGGCCACCTCCAGCACCTTGGTCAGCCATCCTACAGGCGCGAGAATGGTCCAGCGTGTCCAGCAGTAAATCTGACGGGGCTCGCAATTGTGACCGCTCCGGATGCGAGCGGTGGAGGGTATTTATTTGAGGGGAAGGAGAAAGGGGACCGGTCGCCGGGGCGGAGAGGATCTAATGAATTTATTAAAGGCCGGAAGGGTGCCCGTCAAGCAGGGAGCACCGCTGCGAGCGAGGCATGCAGGTTAGTAAAGCTCGGCCACGACGAAGGGAGGGCAGCCAAGGGGGGTTCGCCCGTCAACAAAGCACGCTTGCAGAACGGAGCACCGACGGGAGGGTGCAGCGAGAGTCCAGAGCGAATTTTTGTTACGGCAAGCTGCAGCTCGCATGGGGGTTCTTGTCCACCGCGAGGAGTGCGAAATGCAAGGTTCGGGGAGGGGAGGAAGCTGGGCTAGAAGGGCCAACTCACCAAAATATTTTCTTCTATGTCGACACGCGACGTCAATTGCAAATCTAGAATCGTCTGGCTTGCTGTAAAGAGCCAGGAGTGCAAGGTCGGCCAGCCCAGGGAGGAATGCGAGGTAAGGTTTGTCTTGAAGGCGAGACAGCAGACAAAAGGATCGTCTGGGTGAGAAGGCCTAGCTCGTTGCCGCCTTCTTTTTTCGTTCTTCTATTTCTTGCCTCGTTCCCTAGTCCTGCTACGACAGTTCCTCCTGCGTCTATCGGAGGAGAAAGCGAGGCGAAGGTTGGTGAGCGACGACGGTGTCGGTGTCGGTGGTGGTGGTGGGTAGTGGCGGCGGCGGCGGCGGCGGCGGTGGACGGCCGAAGGGGGGAGCGTGGGTGGTGTGCACTTGGGGTGCGGGTTGGGGGGGGGGGGCGGAAAGGAGGGAGAGAGACCGAGGGGAAGGGAAAGCGACACGGTTTTCTTCCTCGTTTGCAAGGCAGCTGCAAAGGGACACAGGCTAAGGAAATAATAAGGAAAGGAAAGAGGGTCAGAAGGAGCGGAAGAAACGAGAAATGTAAAAGAGCGTCGGACGTGGGTACATGGGACCAAGCAGTAATATGGGAGGTGACGAGCGCAAAAAGGAAACCAAGGGGTAAAGGAGAAGACGATGCCGGAGGCGGGACTGGGGATGGCCCATGGGATGTGCAGTGGGCAGCAGGAACGGCCCCATGGACGAGCCTAGACGTTAAGACACTACGTGAATACGGCCAGGGTCTTACGGCGGCAATACCTTAGCCAGTAGCCACCTGCTGATGCAACAATGCGGCAGCCGTACCATAGAAATTTAGTAGCATCGAGTGCCAGCAAATGGGCAAATGAGCATTGCAAGATGGGCATCAATGCACCTAACCTGGCACCCGCTCCCCCCTTCTTCTCTCGTCTTCTTCACACATGCACCCACCCTTCTTTTTCTTCTTCCCCCTTGGGGCTCTCCTTCTCAGCACAGAGGCCCACAGGGGCCGGCAGGGCGACAGGACATGGCACAACCCGAATCCATCGCCAGGGGCTCGGCCAAGGCCGTGGGCATGCAACGCCAACACACACGCTTTTTCTTGCTTGTTCTCCCTCCCAGTCTCCCGTCGCATTTCCGCCCCAAGCGTCGGCGACACCAACTAGTAGCAAACTTGGCAAAGAACGGCCCGCGCGAATGGAGCAGGAGCCAGACGCACAGAAGGCGACGGAGAATGGCCGGAGCGGCGGTGAATGCACCAAAGATGCGTCATAGTCAGGTGGGATGAGGCCCGGCCCAGCACTTATCTCAGCCATGTGTTGGAAGCCTCCCCCAAATCCAAAGAAGCGGAAGGCGCATTTTTCGGGATGGGTGGGCTAGCAGAGACGGCCTCCCATCGTGGCCGCAACTGGCGGTGTCAAGGCGGCCGGGCTAAGTCAGGGCCTAGAAAGGTACCTGGCCTAGGGTACCACGATCCGCAGGTACTGTAGCAGCAGTAGCAGCGATTCGGCACTTCGCCTAAGTGAATGCTCTGCTAATAGGACAGAGGGGCGGGCTTTCGTTCTTCGTGCAGCGCGGGAAGCGCCCCGGGGCACTACGTGGATCGAAGCATTCCCTCTTCCGGCCACGGCGCCCAAACGGAGTCGCTGGAGCAGAGGGAGAGAAACGAAACTGACTCCTGGGCCGCGATTCAAGGAGATCTAAGGAGAAGCGAGACCCTTGCCCGCCCCCGACCGAGGACGTCCCGATTCCCGATTCCCGAGTCGTTTGCCATGTGTCCAGATCTTCCTTCGGTGCCTCCTGACCCCATCCGTGGTCCGTCGCGTTTGCGCTCGACCGAGTGCTGCTCACGGCTGGGTGCAGCAGCGCCTGGGACGCTACCAGGTCTAGCTACTATGTATATATGGGTGGTACACTCCGGCAGCGTACACATCCTTGCGCCGCCCCGGCCTAGCCTCGCCAGTTCCTCCCAGCCCCAGCCCGCACTTGGACACTGGCATGGGCAAATATGTGTACCCTCGTACCCCCCCACCCTCCCCTGTTTTCTTTCACCACTTCCGTCACCGCTGCGCCAGGCCGCCGCTCACCTCCGGGCTGCTTGCTCGGCTGCTGGTACGTGCCCTGACCTGCAGGCGGTGAAATTAAACAAGGTTGATGGCGACGACAGTCGCACGCCGGCTCCTTCTCGAACGATGGAACAAAGTGCAGCACCAGGATTTTGAGGGTAGTGGCCTAGAAGAAATTTAACTCGGGGTCAGGTGCCAGTCGGCCTTGGCCTCGCCATGCCTTGTCATGCCTTACCTTGCCTTGCCTCGCCCCGCCTCGCCCTCGCCTCCAATCTCTCTCACTTGCTGTAGTTTGATTCCTTTCAGGCTTGGAGGCGTTTGGGCAGATCCAAGGTACCGCGTAGGCAGTCGCAAATCAGGCGCCTGCTTTTGGGTTACCAGCTGAGCAGGAAAGAGCGGCTCTAAGGCTTAGAGGCGTAAGGAGCCTTGGGCGCCGTTCCCACACCACCGTGTCGCCCCCCCGCCCCCCTTTCTCCCAAACTCCAAATATTCAAGCGCATTTTTGGAACAGTATGGGTCTCTGCTGGCGCTGGCTCTCGGCCTCCCCTTACTTGGCGCCCCCCCCCACGATTCACATTCAATGCGCCGCTGATCCAAGTGGCCGTGAAATTTTTGAGTCCGCCGCACAGTCCTGCGCGTGCTGGGCCTTTTTTATTATTATTATTGAGGGCTTGGGACCAGTGGCGTTTCCAAAGCCTCCATCTAGGTTCTTCCGCCTTCAAAACGCACTTGGTACCCAGGTGTCGCCCCCTGTTTCCTAGACCCAGATGCCTCCCCCACCCTCCCGCAATTCATACAGCATTTGCCTGGGCCATATCCGGATGTAGCAATCATATCGTACTGCTGCACACTGCACAGCCTTTTTTGTGTCGTTGTCGATCACCTCATCTAGTCTGACCAAGATCACCACCTCCCCGAGATCTCGCCCCTTTCCGATCTTTGGCCGGTCAGCCGGCCCACTGATTCAGACAGGGCTTGCCGTCTCCGCCGGCTGTAGGGTGCCAGTGGCCAGGGACGCATGCACTATGGAAAGGGTCTCGACTCCGACCTATGCTGCGAGATTGAGGAGTTGGCGGCTGATCCGTCGTATTCATACATCCAAGCGTTCGCCAGGCGGTATAGCGAATACTACTATCACCTCGGACGACGCTATCAGTACGAGCATGGCTTGCGAGCTCGAGGTGTGCGACGAGCAAGGGACGTGCATGCGCGATCTTTTATGAGGCGAGCTGCATGAGAGTTATTGGCCATGGTCTCCTGCGGTAATTGCCATCGCAAACTGTTGTTGCTGGTGGGACCGGGAATGCCCTGGACGGGCTGCCCGTGCCAGTGCGCCGGGCTAGCCCCTTTCCCCAAGCGTGGCGTCAAGGTCAAGGCCTGTCTCCCAAAGAGAGTGCTCCAAGTGGGATGGATATTATTTCCAGGCATCGTGAGCTCCCACGACTGGGTAGGGCCGAAGACTAGCGGTTAGCGATGCCCATCATACCCAGGCCCGCGACCACCGCCGCTCTGACAAGCTTGGATCCGGAGCGGCGCTGGGGGCGCGCGGGCTCGCCCTCTGCTACGGAGCGGGTGGCAAGCGTGCAGGACGAAATACCATGGACGGAAATCAATCAGAATCGCGAACTCAGGATCCTCGAACCTACCGCGAACACCAAAGGCGGCCCCCGTCCCGTCCCCGGTGCGGCGAGTGTGGTGGGCCTAGCCTCACCTCAGATGCTACATAGCGTACAGTACTGGAGTACTTCGTACCTATGTACGCCCAAGTGAGGAAATGGGGGTCATTTTTAGAACACCCCCCTTACTCCCTAACCCCGGTTCGTTCGATGAAAAAGGAGGCGCTGGCGGATGAGGCGTCATCAGCGTGGCAGCAGGGAAGATGAAAAAAAAAGTGCCAGGATGACGAAGGAAGGCAACCAGGGGACACCTGCAAGTTCCACACCACCGGTATCGACCTCAGCATCGCAACCCTGTGGTCCCTACACAACCCTGCTCTAGGTAAGCAGTAACAACCCCCCCCCCCCTTGCGCTCGGGAATAGCGAAAGTCGCGTGGAGATCGAACTCACGGGGGCTCATTAACACCGTTCGTATAAAAAACAATACCATAGTCCAGCTATATAATGCTAAACCCTGCTCCCCGGCCCCCCAATGGAACCCAAGGACGCTTTTCGTTTTCTCGTCCCTAGCCCCTTACCCCCTTTCTGTCTCTTCTCAGAACTCAGAAAACCATAGTACGAGAGCTTCATATTACCTGTGAACACATGACCATGCGCTCTCCCCGCGACGTCAATGCGGGCCTTTCCCTAACTCGCTAGTGTGCCAGCATGCCATGGTTCCCACCGCATCAGCGGACATTTGATTTACTGGAGAAAGCCCTTTAGTTCACTCAACGCTGTCGAAACGGGACCGTCTAAAGAGACAAGGATGCGTGAGCGATTGAGTGTTGCCGGGTCCGGCGGCCTGACCTTGGGCAGGTTAGTGGTGTGCTCACCAAGCTCTCGGTTGCGAACTGCCGCGAGCCGCCAAAAATAGACAGATACTTAACTACATAATCGACCAAGGCACCAAAGCTCGTCGGCTGCGTGGTGCATCGTCGGTGGGTGCAACAACTGAGAGGACGTGGTAACCACGGGTGGCACCCCAATTGTCAGGCGACGACTGACAGAGCTGGGGTTGGAGTGTTTGTTGCTGAATTGGAGCGCATTGCTTCCCGGCGGCTCTCCTCTGGGTGTACCGTCCGAGAGCCGACAGCTGCATGGAAGGCATTGACCTGAAGATCTCATCTCATTACGCATCTTGGAGCTATGTCGGGGCCACAGGCTGAGACGGTCCCAGACACCAGGGTAGGTGTGCTCCTACCTGAATAAGGCGCCTGTATCTCCCACAGCAGTCGCAACAGTTGCAGCAGTCGCAGAGGTCGCGCCCGGAAGGGGTGGCACTGGCCCAGGCTGCATGCGCTGCGAAGTTTCCTCCCCCGGCGCGTGGGTACGGCGCCGGTGAGTGACGTCCGTCAACAGGCTTGCCTCGTCCTCGGTACCGCCGTATTTCAGTAAATTCCGTCTGCGGGTAGCCGGCTCCAGCGCCGTCCAAGAGGGCTATGCAGGCCACCAGCGCCGGGAAATTGTCATCGTCACAACCAATGTGCTCAGGATACGTTCCTCGGGACGAGTCATGCTCATATGCCCATGCGAGCAGGCACAGGTCACTTTGCGGTTCTCAAGTCGCAACAAAAACCGCCACAGCTGGCGCTTGGAGCTTTCGGCGCGGCGTGTGCTGCTAGCTCTGGCGTTGATCGACTCATGGCCTCGGAGAAGGCGACCCCGGCGGCTTGGAACGCCCGAGGCCAGAGCGGTGCGTCCACAGCGTAGTTAGTTGGTATGTAGAGAGAGCATTGGGTGGTAGCAAAATCCTGTAAGCTTGGCCGGCCCACACTAGCAAAGAAACGCGTTCTACAAAGTTGCCTCCACGGGCCGTATCGCCTCGACTGTGGATGACTGGCTGGGGCCGGCAGTGTCACAAAGATATAATGACGCTTCCATCGGCTGCTTCGGCCTTGCATGTCGGCTTCGACGAGCGCGCGTCGACCCTTTGGTGCATCAAGATGGGGCACGCGCCGGCTGCCGCCTACAGGCCTCCCCCACTTGTCAGCTCAACCGGCCGGCAAGACATACAGTACCATGGCGGCGAGGCGCCGGCCCCGCACTCACGCCATATGCCATGTGTTGTTTCTTGAAAATGTTTGCCCCCCCCCTGAATCGCGTGGTCGGGAGGGCCCTTTGGTGTTGCGATTCGGTACGAATCGGCGAGACAAACACATGGCCTAGCATCATCCTTAGGCCAAGCCGGCGCGGCGGCAACTCAAGCGATTCTATGTATGTAGATATTTTGTTATGGCTGATGGGCCGATCAAGCTGCTCGCTACCCGACTTGACCCATCGTTGCCGGTGTGACGCGGCGTGTGATATGATGCGTGATGCCGAATTGTGGGCGTTGCGCGCGTGTGTGTCGAGCGAGCGAACTGCAAGTCACCGTGGGGCATCGCCCGCCCCGCTCAGTTCGGCGTCTCGTCCGGTGTGCCCAAACCTGAGTCGCCTGAATGGCCCCGGAAGCCGTTTCATGTCGATCACCGCCTCACCACTGGCTGTCGGGTCCCTTTGCCCGTACCTCAGACTCTGCGCACCAGCGATCGCTGGATTCTGGGTCGAGCCTCCCGCCCTTGGCCTCTCGCTTGAAGCAGCCTGGGCTTCAGCTCGAGGCAAGCGCCGAGCCTCAGCGGCTCTATTTGGCCTCCGGGAGATATACGGGCAGTATTCAAAAGGCGGTATACGAGAAAGCAGGGGCCGGCCGGGGAGGAAGAAAGGGAAGGAAACACTCACCACGGCCCCGGCCGCGACAGGGATGAAAGCCCTGGAAGGAGGGGGGACGGAGCTGTATTGGCAGTGATGATCCGGTTGGATCGACAAGCAGGTGGACGAACTCAAGATTTCTCAACCCTAATAGCCTTGACGCCCGACACCGCAAAGCCCCTCCCCTGCGGAGGCTTGCTATCGCCCACAGGTCGTGGCTCACATTGGAACGTCAGGGTGTAAGGTACTGGGGAGGCTAGGGGGTCCGCTCCTTCGGGATGCCAACATCCAACAGGAAACCCCTTCGCCGCCACTCTCACGATTTTCGCCCCTGGAGCATGGGCTCAAAACTCGCCTTGCCGCCGCGCAAAGACGTCGGGCCTCGAACCGACATTAACCATGCGGGTTTCAGGCCAGGGAATTTTTTTTTAACTCTTTTCCTCTTTCGTTTCTTTCCTACTCCTCGCCCTTTTTGTTTATGTCTAAGGCGCAAATGCTTTGTCAGGACCGTTCGTCCGTTTTACATGGACCCGAGCCCCTCGGTAAGCAACCCGACTCTCTTGCATCCACGGATCGTTATCACTTGGTTGGTTTGGCTAGGCCCTGATCACAGTTTCGTTTCGATCCTCTCCACCCATTGTCGCGCTTCCCTCGGTTGTCGTGTTGAGGCGCGTGCGATGCTGGCCCTAAGGATCGACAGCTTTCTATGTTTGGAAGTGCCTCTGCCATTGGCGCCTCTTGCCGACAGCAACACTCTTTTCTCTTTGGGAGTCGAATGCATACTTAGTGTGACACGAGCTGTATCCATGTGCCGGTTGCCCGTACCAAGATGAGCAAGTAGACGGAACAACGCTCTGTAGGAATTGGATTGCCGGGGGAAGTGCTCTTCCCTGGGTATTGCTTCTGTCTAATTACAATACGATGGAACACGTTGCTTGCGGACATAGCAAGCACCTTTCAACCAAGTAGCAGGAGCAAGCCAGGCTAGCTATCAGGGATGCTTATCAAGGTACATTAGAGTGTATTGAGGGAGTATCTCGTGCTCCATCCGGGGACCTGACCATGCTGAAGCAGCTCGTCGGCAACCATGCATACGTATATTTCTCTTGCAATTCATCGTGTGCTCAGTAGCCTTCTTTCATCGGCGCCCAACGTTGACGAGAGGACCAGGACGCGGGCTATTCTCTGCAGTGGTTGTGGCGGATTGAAAGCAAATCTTCCGAGCATACTGCAGGGCATTGCAAAAACACGCAGGACAGCAGTTGCCAGCACAGGAGCCGCCGTTACACACGACAACAGCACCGCTCTCTTTCCGACACCAAGCCGAAAGTAGCTGATTCTCCTGGTAGGCGGCTGGACACGCTTCGGGTCCGAAACGCAGGTGATGTAACACGCTGAGCTGCACGGCCTACAGAACAAGGACTTTATCACCGCAACTTCGTCCAGCGCGTCGGATTCCCAGTAGTCACCTTCCTGTCATCGTCCTGCTATCTCTATACTCTACCCCACGATGACTTTGTCGTCCTCTAAGGGTTTCTGATCGATTATGGGAATCTGCGCGCTGGATTCTTTGCGTGCAAATCATGAGTGCGCAAGCCAGACCTGATATATCCATTACTCCATCCCCTAAGGCCCTAATTCATGCCCAATATCGCCAACCGAGTCGAAATGACACCATTGAAGCACAGCTCGTCCGAGGTGACGATGCCGCCCCAACGCCGCGCGAGTCCAGGTAGCCCATCGAATGGCGAAAATAACAAAGTCGATAACTCGGATCTCATCGTTTGTCCTAATTGCCAACAAAGAGGGAGAACTGGCAGTCAATATGTCAGAAAGCGAAGGTGAAGAGGCCTCAAGCCAGGAAGAGGCGGCAACTTACGGCCATGGCCACACAGCATATACTTATGTATGGACTCAGTCGTTCCCCTATCCTCGCACATTTCCAAAAGACGCCCGACAACCTAGTAAGTCGCATTAATTCAAGCTCGACGGGGATCTCCGGGGATCGACAGTGAGATCTCTCGCGCGGGGAGCTCACCAATTCCGGTCGCGAGTAAGAATCGCGGGGAACAGCTGGTGCACATATGCACACGTGCAAATGAGGAGGAGGATGACGAGAAGTAGAGACTGGAAGTTGAAGAGAGCCGACTGGGAAGGGCGTGGGTTAGCCTTGCGGACTTGGGGACTCGTGCGACAACAGAGGTATGGAGGTTAGACGAACCATCTTCGAGGTATTTCGGGGGGCTAAAGAAAAAGGGACCTTTAAGCAATGCGTCCGGGGGTTGGGCGGCCGCAGAAGAAGACAGGAAGCTGTATTATGGGTCGTAATGGTCGTATTTGGGCTCCAGGGAGGCTGGCGCACCGACTTGGATCGTTGTGGCAGCTTGATGCCGCGAGAGGTGCTGTCGTTGAAAGGACAGGGTGTCGGAGGGCGTCATCCGGAATCCGGAAGAACACCATTTCCATCGGAGAAGACCTGGAAGCTCTCATGGCCTGAGGACCAGTGGAGAGCTCGCTTAAGGCCCCACTGCACGCCCTCTTTCCTAGAGGACGTACGCACGGCCCACCTTCCTCACTACCACCTGCTCCCTAGTACGTCAATCACGGATTTGGCAGCAAGTTTGACTCACGGTACTACACCATTCTCTATTCTAGAGCCGTCGCAAAAGACCACGCTCAACGGGCCTCGTTCTGATTTTTCGTAGCGCTATTTCGGCCAGGCCGGGTTCTACCCTCGCTTCTGCTCTCCGGGCACCTTTGTTCTGCATTGCGACGCGCGAAAGCAACCGCCCAAGATGGAGCCTCGTGCGCGCGCCGGCAAGAATGTCGGCAAGATGAACTTCAGCCATAACGAGTGTATGTCTGTCCCTTTTGGCTCCTTTTCGTACTCCTCCGCTGTTGTTGATGGCCCACTGACTGGTTGGTGCATCCAGTGGCACAACTCCTCTTCGCACACGGAGACTGCAAGGCGCCACTCGGCGAGACGGTCCGGGTGCTCGACGAGATCGTGACTGATTTCATCCAAGCTATCAGCTGCGAAGCGACCAGGGTGGCACACCATGCAGGGCGACAAAAGGTCAAGTTCGACGATTTCCAGTTCGCCATGCGCCGTAACCCGCGCTTTATGGGCAAGATCCAGGAGACGTTCGACAAGAAGAAGGCCATCGAGAGCGCCCGCAAAGGTTTCGATGTCGACGAGCAGCTGGTGATGCGCGATGCGGAGAACGAGGAGCGCCAGACCACCAAGGACGGGCCTCGGGGCACCAAACGGGCACGCGCCGAGGAAGAACTGGGCGAGGGCGACGACGATCTCGAGGCCGATGCCGATATCGGGACCGCCGCCAAAAAACGATAAGTGGCTCGCCGTCTCTCCCGAGAAAGAGAGCCCAGAGGTGGCTGCCTACAACGCCTGATATTTCGAATCGCATAGCGCAGGAGTTAGGGATATGCATACTTACTACTAAGTTACCAGGAGGGACGGTAACGAGAGGAATACAAGTTTCGGCGTTTGAGGGATACACGTTGTGCTCTAAAGAGGACGGCTCTTGGCCACTATAATACAGACCGACGGGCGAGAAGGACCATCAAACAAGGAAGCTGCATACACCACGCATTTGGGTTGCGATCTCTTCCAACGTGAAACCCCGGCAGCTAGGCGCCAAGAAGGCCCTGAACTTAGTGCCTGGGTTCAGCAGACTAGGATAATTGGACATGATCTTGCCGCAGCTTCATCGTTTCTCTCCTATAAGGAGCAGCGTATGAGAAAGTCACTCATCCCAATCCCATGCGACGATGTCTGCGCCAGCCTCCAGGTTGAGCCCCTCTATGGCCTCTTTTGTGTCCTCCCATGGTACCGCAAAGAGGCCCGAGTTAATACGGCACATCCGTATCTCAGCCACCGACTGACCACTCTCTTTCACCACTTCAATCTGCTCCAGGAGGTCTCTCATGGCTGGCCCCGTTGCGCGGATAATTTGGCATGGGCTGTCCTTAGCCCTGCCATACCGCCGGCTGGTGAAGAGACAGCCAATGTAGTGCCGCGGTGAGTCGTCGAGCTCGCACGGCGGGATCAGCTGCGCCGTTCCGACTAGTTGCTCCGGAGTCTGGCCCTCGCAAAAGGCAACGTGCGCTTTGTAGGCCGAAGGGTATCGCTTTCTGAAGGCGGCGGCAATGCCAGCTCCCCAGTGGCCGGCGCAGTTGCACGCATGGATGAGGACGGAATTGGGGGGAGCTCCAAAGAGATCGCCGGTTTTCTCGGTTACCCGGACTAAACTAGATCCCTTCTTCTCCTGAGACCTCTGGAGCTCTTGCTGTTGCTGCAGGCCCGTCATTGGTGGATGCTCGAGCACAGCTGTTCCTGGAGCTGAGCCGCCGTTCGTCTGTTGGCCTTCACTTTGATGCTTGTCATCCCCGTCAGCACTCTGCTCTCTGGTCTCTCCACCCCGACCATCTGCCTGGGTTTTCTCCTCCTGGTGCTCTTTCCGGGACGGCTTGTGTCCGAAGCTTAGCTTTGTCTGCTTGAGCC
This sequence comes from Thozetella sp. PMI_491, assembly GCA_021432635.1. Lineage (NCBI taxonomy): Eukaryota > Fungi > Ascomycota > Sordariomycetes > Chaetosphaeriales > Chaetosphaeriaceae > Thozetella > Thozetella sp. PMI_491. The sequence goes on from MU270035.1 coordinate 961,784, forward strand.
GGCGCGATCCACCCGGATCATCGGCCGTCCTTTTGGACGGCATCCTCGCCGCCAGCGAGCCCCCCGCCCTTTTTTCCCTACTGCGGAAAGGCCGAGGTGCAAGTGTTTATTCGCATTCCGTGCAAGTGTTTATTCGCATTCCGTGCAAGAGTTTATTCGCATTCCGTGCAAGAGGGAGAAACAGCGCTGCTTCGACTCCCTTCCCCAGTACGTTGGAGGTATGTAGCTTGACCCAGATGCGCCCCACAGTCCATCAGATTGCGGATAGTTCTGCCATAAATGGCACCAAGCACGCGAGCACCTTCTCGCTGCCTACCGTCGGAGGTTCGGCCGCTTACCTTTGGTCCTTAGTGGGGTAACAGTACAAAAGACCCGTGTATCCCTCCTGGGCGGCTACGATCCTGGGATGTGCAGCCTTCTAACCCCTCTTTGCTTGGAGCAAAGCTAGAACCGGGCAAGCCCGGCACCCTTGCTAGGGTGACTAACCGCCAAACCAACCTCGCCCCCGCTCACCCCTCCCCTCTTCACCTTCGAACCCCCACGGGCTAGACCTCCTTTGCACAAGTGCCTCAGTATGCATCCAGGCGCTGGTTCGATGCGGTGTCGGGAACTGGGTGTGCTTCGCGGTCAAGACCAAGTGCCAATAGGAAAAGATTTCCGTACCAGCCGCACGCCGACAAGTCCTCGGGGGCTGAGCACGCCCTTCCCCCGGGGCTCTTAGGCAAGCAGCGAACGGCGGCGCAGGCAAATCATAGCAGTCGCCTTGCTCCCCCAGGGAACCTGCAGACAGTCACCAGGTCGTAGGTGGGCGGATAGGGATCGGTCGGTGATGGCTTCTCCGACCAGCCATTCCGCCCCACCCCCCATCTCTCGGCGGGTGGCCAAACAGTGCCGGTCAGGCCGTGCTGATGGCCCAACTCGCAGTACGCAGTCGTGCGCCAGCAGAGTGGACTAGCTTTGTTCACCAACCCTACCAACTACCCCTTCTGATCTCTCCTACCACGACTCAGTTGTGCAACTGGTCTCGTGTCCCTTGTCCCGTTTCTTGACTTTCGCCCGCACGTTCGGTTCTAAGTCCTCTCTCCATGCGCCCTTGTATCCCGGCCCGAGACCCTAGACTGCCCCCAGCCCGATCCTGCCCCTGCTAGGACTTCCTCCCGGCGGCCCTCCCCCGCACCTTTTACTGGCAAACCTCGAGCGTTGCTCGCCTCGGGGAGTGGGCTCAGCCGGCCATGAGCGCCTACCTTGATATCCCCCAAACACCTCAGGCAAAGGAGAGGCTCTATGTCGAAGACGACACCGAGGTCGAGTACTTTGGGTTCAAGGCAGATGGGTCACAGCTGCTTAACCTGGACGATCTCCGGGCCTTGACGCCGAGTCCCTTCTCAGATGGACGGCTCTCTCCCGCTCCTATTCGCCTCCGGTCCCCTGCTCCCCCGACCCGCCCCTCAGCACGATCGTCCTGGCTCCGGCCAAGATGGAGGCCTTTCTGGGAGAGAAACCGGGGAGTCATATTGGTGGCTATCGCGCAGGTATTTGGCTCCACCATGAACGTCATGGCCCGGCTGCTCGAGCTCGAGGGCGAAGGCATGCACCCCTTTCAAATCCTATTCGCACGAATGGGCATTACGGCAATCGCCTGCTGCATATACATGTACTGGAAGAAGGTACCGCACTTTCCTCTTGGGCCTCCCGAAGTGAGGTGGCTGCTGGTGGCCCGAGGGATCTCTGGCTTCTTCGGCATCTCTGGGTGAGTCCACGATTACGCCACGGTTTTTGCTACTTGTTCACCCCGATCCTGGTGCTACCTATGCCCACGCCAGGGAAGACTTCTCTGTCCCGGAACTCTGCTTACGCCTTGTGATGATACAGCATGTGGTTTTCAATCATGTATCTTCCACTCGCCGAAGCAACCGTCATTAGCTTTCTTTCACCGTGTCTTGCCGGCTACCTGTGCCACCTTATTCTAAAGACGCCATTCACTCGAAAGGAGCAGATAGCTACCTTCGTGGCCATGTTCGGAGTTCTCCTCATCGCCCGACCGGTCTCCCTATTTCACGGCTGGGGTGGCGACCACAGCACAGAGCAACAGGGTGCCGAGCCTAGCGTGTCTCCGCCAGACATGGCTGCCAACTTCACCCAGACTGTCCCGCAGATGGGCGAGGAGCCGACTGATGCTCAGCGACTAGCTGCGATAGGCTTCTCCCTGATAGGGGTCCTCGGAGCGGCCGGTGCGTTCACAACCATAAGATGGATCGGCAAACGCGCGCACGCGCTTATATCGGTGAACTACTTCTCGATCTGGTGCACGGTGGTGAGCACTGCGATCTTGCTGTTGGCCCCCGTCCTTGACGTCGGGCAGCCGGGTCTCCACTTTGCCCTGCCGTCGACGCTGAGGCAATGGGCACTGCTGATCGGCCTGGGGGTTTGTGGCTTCCTCCTGCAGTTCATGCTGACATCTGGGTTGGCCGTGGAAAAGTCCAACCGGGCGACGTGCATGGTGTATACTCAGATGTTGTTTGCTGCAGGCTTCGATAAATGGATTTTTGGGTACGAGATGGGTCCCATCAGCCTGACCGGCTGTGGTTTTATCATTAGTAGTCTCCTTTGGGTCGCCCTGTCCGACAAGGAAGATCCCGAAAAGGCTGTCGGCGCAGATGTTGAGTTGGGAGTGGTGCACGACTTGGAAGACATGCCAATGCTTGGGACTGACGAGAGCGATCGGGATGAACCCGTAGAGGAGGCATGGGAAGTGTCTGCTCCATTACCACGCTAGAATAGACCAAGATATATATACCCGGTATCGTGGCGGGAATACATCATTTAGTTTCAACGCCCTCGTGGAAGGCACTAGAGCGACGGCCGTAGCTGCGTGAGATGTCGCCATCGCGGGCAGGAGCCGTCTCGACGTAGAAATGCTGCCTATGATTACAAGCATCCTTGTTACCTATCACCTTAACACCCCCCAGGTTCATTGGCAGGAAACACACTAGCTAGGAAGATGACTACACAAATACTTAATTCGGCAGCATCGAAGTTAAAGTGTTATCCCATGACAATGCACGGGGTAGTCCACAAAATTAATGCCTTGGTATTGCCTGAAGGCTGCTGTTCCTCACCGAGTAGCTCCGAGTAATCTGTGAAATCGGCTCACCTCGGTGAGGGGCGGTACGCAAGCGATCGCTTTGATATGATTGGCCTGACAACAAGGCTACGATGCGGCCTGCGAGCTCTTCGTCGCGCATCCCAAATTTCGAAGCTCCAAAAGCTCACGTCCCAAATTTTTTTCTCCGCACATTGAACTCGCCGATTCCCGTCACCTCTGGACCTCTGGGCCTCTCTACTCGCCAGGAAAACACCTGGATCCGCAGATTGCCTCGCATCCACTCACCCTATCTTTCTTTCTTGCGTGCGCCGCTTCGCCATCACCATGGTTCAAATCAGCGAGGTCAAGGGCAACTCGCGCGACAATCGCACGGCAGCCCATACCCACATCAAGGGCCTCGGGCTCAGCTCCCAGGGCTTAGCAGACCAGCAGGGTGCTGGGTTTGTCGGGCAAAAGACTGCGCGTGAAGTACGAATTCCCCGATTACCCCTTCGGACCCTCGCGAATGCAACGCGCTAACTGGTGTCACGTCCAGGCATGCGGTATCGTCGTCGACCTCATCCGAGCCCACAAGATGGCCGGCCGGGGCGTCCTGCTTGCTGGAGGCCCCGGCACCGGCAAGACCGCCCTCGCCTTGGCCATTAGCCAGGAGCTGGGCACCAAGATCCCCTTCTGCCCCATTACGGGGAGCGAGATTTACTCGACGGAAGTAAAGAAGACCGAGGTTCTGATGGAGAATTTCCGGCGGGCAATCGGCCTCAAGGTCCGCGAGACAAAAGAGGTGTACGAGGGTGAAGTCACGGAGCTCACGCCAGAGGAGGCGGAAAACCCACTAGGGGGCTACGGAAGGACCATCAGCACACTTCTGATCGGCCTGAAGAGCGCCAAGGGCCAGAAGAAGTTGCGGCTAGACCCCAGCATATACGAGGCGATCCAGAAGGAGCGAGTCACTGTCGGCGATGTCATCTACATCGAGGCCAACACCGGTGCCTGCAAGCGAGTCGGCCGGTCCGACGCCTACGCGACCGAGTTCGATCTCGAGGCCGAGGAATACGTCCCTATCCCTAAGGGAGAGGTGCATAAGAAGAAAGAGATTGTGCAGGACGTGACTCTGCACGACCTAGACGTGGCCAATGCCCGTCCGCAAGGTGGCCAGGACATCATGTCCATGATGGGCCAGCTCATGAAGCCCAAGATGACGGAAATCACAGACAAGCTCCGGGGCGAAATCAACAAGGTTGTGAGCAAGTACATCGACCAAGGAGTTGCCGAGCTCGTGCCTGGCGTGCTCTTCATCGATGAGGTTTGTTTCGACTTCCCATTAGCCGAGGCTAGGACGAATGGCGAGGAGCTCACAAGACAATCTAGGCACACATGCTCGACGTCGAGTGCTTCACCTATCTCAACCGGGCCCTAGAATCCCTCATATCGCCGATTGTCGTGCTCGCCTCGAATCGGGGTATGGCTACGATCCGTGGCACCGACGACCTCGTCGCTGCTCACGGAATTCCTACCGACTTCTTGACCAGACTGCTCATCATCCCAACCACCCCGTACGAACCCGATGAGATCAAGCGTATTGTGCGCATCCGAGCCACCACTGAGGGCGTGCAGATCACAGAGGCGGCCATCGATAAAATCTCGGAGTCCGGAGTCCGCATTAGCCTCAGATATGCCCTTCAGCTCTTGACCCCCGCAAGGTAAGTCCACGCGACCCCATCACATATCGCATTTGAAAGCGAGAGGACGTCTCGTGCGCTTTGGTCCACGGAACTGACAGCTGCGCAGCATTCTCGCACGGGTCAACGGCCGCGCCCAAATTGACGTTCAAGACGTGGCCGAGTGCGAGGACCTATTCCTCGATGCTCGCCGCAGTGCCAACATTCTCAACAGCGAGGCTGGCAAGGACCTCATCTCATGACGTGTTGCAGAGAACAGACCTCGCATTAGGCGGCTAGCAGGGGGGAGCGGAGGGGATTGGTCACATATCTAATTTTGTCTTTTATTCCCCTTCTCTTGCGCGCACGATAGAGGGGACTGGCTGCTATTTGGGCTGGGAAAAGAATTGCCGTGGAGGCCGGCGTCCGAGTGTCTTGCGTGTTTCTTTGTCAACAAATAGCAGGGGATCCATGGAAGCCGCCAGCTTTGAATGGCCATCCGCAGAGCCCTTGGCTTTGTCGCGGAGCAAGCATGCACTGAGGGAGGAAGGCGGCGGCGACGACGAAGGGGGAGGGAGCAGCTTCCTACCCGGCTCTTCTCCTTGGCTGCCTGATGCGATAGGAAATGGTCGTCGCCTGCGTACTAAGAGCGTCTCTTCGTTCGAGACGGGCGGAGAAAAGGGGGTTAGGGAGGCCAACGAGATAGAGCACTCGCAAATGATTGCGATCAACCCAAGAGGGAAGTTTGAAATAGGGACAGCAATCAAGCCCCAATCTACTCGCCGTCGATGGCATCACGTGTTGAAAAGGGTTGCCAGGCTAGATTCGGCTGACATTGTCTTTGTCCGGCGTCTGCTCTAGCATGGCCTTGCATTCCAACGTGGCCGACCCGCTGCATTCCCCGCGGGCATTGTCGTGGCTCGGAGAGGCTGGCCAGGCTGGCCAAGAGCAAGCAGAGAGACCTTCGGTATGCCTCTGCTGTCCTGTACCTCTCTCTTCCACCGAGGGGAGAGGGAAAGGGGGTACTGCGAACGGAAGCGGTGCAAACGCTCGACAAAGAAGTCTCAGGCTGGCCTTCAGTACATTCCCGAGACATGTAAAAAAGGAGCCACCCGCCCACACGCTCTTGCCACGCCTTTTGCTGGCCCTATCATAATGACGGCGGCAGGAAAGCCTCTTATGCCCCATAAGGTCATTCAGACGGCAGCATCATTGTACAATCCGCCCCGTCAATGGGTAGCGGAAGTGTATCACAAAGGGGACAATCCAACAAGCCCTTCTCTCCATCCCCCCCCACACAGCTGATCGCTCCTCCTCCTTTCCCATTCTGCTCACCAGCCCAAATAGAGGTCGGTCATCGTTTTAACTTTTGTCACCTTCGACCGGCCTCTTCCTTCCTCTCCACCCTGAGTCTCTTATACAAGACATCGGCCGATCCCAGAGTTGCAGTGTTCTGACCAGCCTGCGGCGCACTTCGCCGTTTGCACGCCCACCAACCTGCCTCTTTTCTTCCTCTTCTGCGCCTGTTACTCTCCAATATGACCGATGTGGTCAGTTCCTCCTCACACAGGATTCCGGGTCAGCTCGGGCAGGCGGTGATGTCTGCCTCAAGAGGACCAGATCCGACTCTTCCAAGGCAACCTCCCCTCGGCAGTATCGCCTGCACGCCACCTCCTGCTCCCCATCCAAACCCTCACCCATCTCCAGAATCGCCGGTCGGACGAGTGACCAGGAAACGGGCGGCGTCCCTCGCCACAGATGACGCTAATCGCCCCCCACGAATTGAGGCTCTAAGCTTAGACACCCCGAGCTCTGCGAGCCCACGCCAGGCTGAGGGCTCAAGAGACCTCATATGTCTCTGCACACAGCCACCCAAGGTCCCCAGACCCCGAAATGGTAAGTTCTTACAGTCTTATGGTGTCCTCCCCCTCCCTTCCAACCCAGGCCGGCTCAGCTTCTGGTGCTGTTGCCCCATGTCTCTTGGTCAGCTCTGGTCTGCGACCCTCAAACCTTCCGCCCGATCCGTCTTTGTCTCCTGAGTCAGAGAGAGTAAAGGGACAAATGGCAAATATGAGCTTTATGGTATGATTGGCTGACCGTAAGCTCTGTACTTCGCTGTACAGCCTTTATTCTCTATCGCCAGCACCATCAGGGTCAGGTCGCGCAGAATAATCCTGGCCTCGCTAATCCAGAGATCTCCAAGATTATCGGCGAGCTGTGGCGCGACGAGCCAGAGGAACGGAAGAACACCTGGAAGCGACTGGCGGAGCAGGAGAAGCAGCGCCATCAGCAACAATATCCAGACTATCGGTACCAGCCTCGCCGTGGTGGCAAGGGTGCCGCGGCACGGCCGACGCCGGCCGCCGGAGAGGATCCTGGACGATGTCCTAAATGTGGTGGACGATATATTGCGACCCCAAGAACCCCCTCGACACCGATGCTCACTCCTGCAGCCGCGATGGCCCCGATGACTCTGTACAATACTCCCGGCTCTCGCAAGGTGGAGGCAGAGTATCATCACCACGCCTCCCACGCGTTGCAAGAGGAGAATAGCCGAGGTCGTGGGTATGGAACAGCGACATATGATCGGGACGACTACGATATGATGTCACCGACAGACTCCAAACGACGGCGATTCCAGGGCGGTTATCCAAGCGCCCAGAACGCGCCACCGCCCGTTCCATACAACAGTCACCCACGGCAGCACATGAGGACTTCGTCCGTCGGTGCTCCGCCAAGCGCACAGGCGTATACGCAATCCGGGCCGTTACCGGGACCGGCGATGCTCACCAGGGTCAGCCCGGGCCCTGTTATGGGCCCGCCTCCTCGACCCTCCATACCATATCCGTCGCCGACTTCCCGTACCTCTATATTTGACGAATCTCTCCGTCTGCCACCGCTTCAGACGCAGATGCCAACCTCTCCACAGTCTGACACCAGCGCGCACGCGTCCGGCCCGATGACCAGATTCAACAACGCGCAGCACAATAGCCTCCTCGAAAGCCAGGCCAAGAGTATCGAAGCGATGGTGATGAGTATCTCGTACCTCAACAAACTCAAGGTGCTCGAGAAGATCAGCCCCCCGCTCGCGCCGCCGGGGCCTGGAAGTCCGGCAGTCGAAGTTCGAGGTCCCGTGATTGCTATTGAAGGGCCGAACTCGGCACTGCTCAGGCAAATTGCGCCGGCTGTCGAGCGAGCACTAGTTGGATCGGGCGAGTGCGCGGTGCGAGTCTGGACACCAGGCTCAGGAGCTTTGGGTATGCTAAGTGACGAGGCCGGAGGCTTGCACGACGGATCTGCATCCAAGTCCTCTCGGTCCGGAAGCATTGCCAGTATCGGCAGCGGCAGTTGCATGGCTGCCAATCCGTTCGGAGCATATCTATCTACCATTCAGGAGTGGCATGCAAAGTCGGCAGAGATGGTTCGATTCATAACGACACGGCCGTCTTCTGGCCGCGGTTCCAACGCATCATCTGCCTCAGACGGGCAGAAGTCAGATAACAGCGCGCATACTGTCGACACGAGTACCAGCGATAGGCGCAGCTCTGTTCCGCCTCCCTCTCAGCAATACCATAGCGGACACAGCCGCTCGCAGCTCCTGCCCGTAGCCCTCGTGCCTAGTGGCTTCAGCCTGACTATCTCTGACCGGTTCGCATCGACGGTGCCGATCCAAGACTCGTACGCACCCGTGGACCATTGGCAGTGGATGGCGACTCTGTGGCGTGGCATCGTAGGAGCAGACCTGGTCATCTACGTACGCAGCGCGAACGAGGCCGAGTTGAATCCTACGCAGGCCGTCGAACTGAAGGCGGCAGGCGTCATGGCGGTGCACATCGCAGATTGGACCGCACTGGACGAGAAGACCGAACGGAGGCTCGGGTTCGAAGTCCTAGAGTGGGTGCGCGGCGGGAGTTTTCAAGCAGGCCTTTAGGGGTTGAATAGGTTGCGGCAAGTGGAAGAAACAAGATTGCGTGCCGAAGTAAAAAGCGCCGATGATACCAACAAGGAAAAGGAGGATGGGGAGAGAAAAGGAGAAGACGAACAAGAGAGGGTGGATTGTTTGGCCATGGCATGTATTTAATCGCTGGGCGTACCATTTCCTCGACTGCACTGAGCATTGTTGCGCAAGGAGGAAAAATGCATAAATAGGGAAGGATATCCTGTGACTATTGAAGAAGTAGAAAAGATATTTCCGCCGGCGGGGTCATGCAGTCAAAATTAAAAGGCGGGAGGGCTGGCGACAAGAGAGACATCACCGCAACTCTTACTCTTCAACCTAAAAGTTTATTTCCGGGGGAGCACCGTGTCTCGGAAGCGGCAGAGGCCTCGTTGGCGATGAAACCGTCTCTCCTGATATGTTTGAGACGAGGCGGGAAACGAGGGAGCGTGACCAAACAAACATGCTTGATGTCTACAAAAAAAAAGGACACAAGAGTAAGAGGCATGCACTAGAGACACTGTCTAGGTAAACACTAGAGGGATTCGTAACAACTAAGGCGGGAAGGTCCGAGAAGTTCAGAAAGGTCTCTCCAGGTCGAGGTTTAGTGTTTATTTGTTTCGGTTCCCAAGGAGGTGAGGTGAGCACAGTGCAATTAGACAGACAGACTGGCAAGCCATGCGACAAGGGTCGTCATTGGCGCCCTTGTCTTTGGCCGGCATCTGTGCGCGTTTGCGGTGGCTTTTTCTTGGCGCGTTGGATTATAGTCCGTAGGTGGCACCTGTAGGGGGGAGCTCTCCTTTTCCAGCATAAACCTACTACGTACCACGCAACACCGGCTTCGTGCCAAATAATGTTCGCGACGCGGTAAATCGCCCAACGCAGCCGCCCAGCATGTCGGAGCTTGCTCTAGGGCAAACCATCCAGCTGCCCGATGGCCGGAGAGGCATCGTCCGCTTCGTGGGCCAAACCCTGTTCGCGCCGGGCGACTGGATCGGCGTCGAGCTCGATGAGGATACGGGCAAGAACGACGGCAGCGTCCAAGGCGAGCGTTACTTCGACTGCTCCATGGGCTATGGCATGTTTGTCCGACCCGCCACCATCACCATCATCGCCGATGCACCTCCACCGCCCGCTGCGAAGCCAGCCGTCCGCAAGTCGGCACGCCCGAGCAGCTTGTTTACCGGCGGTACTGGCCGGGCCGGAGCCGCTCCTGCCCTGGATCCTGGATTGACAAAGAGGAGGAGCCTGAATGCCCCAAGCCCGAGCCCAGGCCCTAAGACGTCGCGGCCGTCGAGCATTGCGAGGGTAAGCAGCCCTCCCCCCTACCTTGAGCACACTGTCCAAGACTGGCTCAGACCGAGGGTGACGCCACCGACTCGAGCTGACCTGCCTTTCCCGTCCAGTCCCCCACGAAGTCGCCCACCAAGCAGCTTTCTACCCCATCAAGCGCCTCGAACTCCCGCACTGCAACTCCATCCAATGTGCGAGCTTCGATCGGCGCCAAGCCTCGCACTTCGATTGCCCCTTCGACGCGGACCTCTATGGGACCGCCTCCTCCGCCGGGATCACGGCCATCGCGACAGAGCTCGGTATCTTCCGCCGCTTCACGCACCACAGCCGTGCCAGGACGAACGCTGAGCGGCCGTCTTTCTACTGTCCCCAGCAGGGGAGCCGTTGGCCGGCCGGATGCTACACGGAACGCATCAGTGGGTTCTGCGTCCGGCACAGATGTTGGTTCGAACAAGGGCGGCGGTCCTCGCGCGATCAGCTCGCCGCGGAAGAGCGATGACGAGCCACTATCTCCAGGATCCTCCAGCCCGGTGCAGGCCAAGACGGCGGCACTTGAGAAACTCACCGGCGCTCCCACACCCCCCGCTCGTACGGCAACCACTGCTACTTCCAGCACGAGAGGCCCTGCCAGTGCGGCCGCAGCCAACAAAGAAATCGAAGATCTCAAAGCTAAGCTGCGGGTACTAGAGAAAAAGAGGCTGGAGGATCGTGAGAAGTTGAGGAACCTGGAAAAGATACAGTCGGACAGGGACAAATTCGAGAGGATCATCCAGACCCTGCAAATCAAATACCAGCCGCAGCAGCAGGAGAACACAGATCTGAAAAAGCAGCTCAAGGAGGCCGAGTCACGGTTAGAAGCCATCGAGTCGATTCAAGCTGAACACGAAAGTGCAATGGAGCTAGCGACACTGGACCGGGAGATGGCCGAGGAGACGGCAGAGGTCTTGAAGATGGAGCTGGATGCGCTGAAACAAAAGGCTGAAGAGCTGGAGCTTGAGGTCGAGATCCTTCGTGAGGAGAACGGCGAATTCACCAACGGCATGACCGCCGAAGAGAGGGCGAGTACAGGCTGGCTGCAAATGGAGCGGAACAACGAGAGACTTCGGGAGGCACTGATCCGGCTCCGCGACCTCACTCAGCAACAGGAGGAAGAGTTGAGGGACCAGATAAAGGGCCTCGAGGAGGACCTTCGCGAACTCGAGAATGTGAAGGAAGAATTTACCGCCTCTCAGGGCAAGCTGGCCCAATCGGAGGCTGCGGTCGAAGACCTCCGACAGCAGCTAGATAATGCCCTGGGCGCCGAGGACATGATTGAGGACCTCACGGAGCGCAACATGAGCCAGGCGGAGCAGATCGAAGAGCTCAAGGCGGTCATTGAGGACCTTGAGAGCCTCAAAGAGATCAACGACGAGCTAGAGATCAACCACGTCCAGAATGAGCGCGAGATGCAGGAGGAACTTGACTTCAAGGACACCGTCATTGCTGAGCAAGCTCGCCGAGCCTCCCAGCAAGAGGAGAGCATGGAGGACATGGAATACACACTCTCTAGGTTCAGGGAACTGGTCACGAGCCTGCAGAGCGATATCGAGGATATGCGGGCCTCTCACGCCGTCACTGAGACTGAGTCGGAGCAGCTCAATAGCCGGTCCCGAGATTTGATGGACCTGAATATGAAGCTCCAAATTTCGGCCGCGAAGGCCCAGGTCAAGACCATCGACCTCGAACTCCGCCGGCTCGAGGCACAGGAGGCCGAGCAGCACCTCGAAATCATCAAGCTCTTCCTGCCCGAGAGCTACCAGGCAGACCGGGATTCTGTCCTGGCCCTATTGCGGTTCAGGAGGCTAGCTTTCAAGGCGAACATGCTCAACGGCTTCATCAAGGAGCGTGTGAGCTCACAGTCCCAGCCCGGCCACGAGGATGACGTGTTTACAGGCTGCGACGCTATCGACAAGCTTACTTGGGTTGCCACCATGTGCGATCGCTTCGTAAACGCCATCAGCCACTGTTCCCTTGAGCAATTTGCCAAGTACGAAGGGGCCCTCTATGAGCTGGAGCCTGTCGAGCGGGCTCTTAACGGCTGGATCGACGGCCTGAGGCGCGATGAGCTCAAGGAGAAGCAATGTGCGGACGAGCTGCAGCGGACTATTGCCCTCATGAGCCATCTGGGGGAGGTCCACATCTCAGACGACCTCGAGAGCTTTGCAGACGACATCCACATGATGGCTCTGCTTATGCAGAGCCACCTGGAATCGGCGGCTGTCATCTTCAACACCACAAAGGGCATGGTCCAGCGCGTGGTGCCGCCGGTGAGCGAAGAGGACGAACTTGCGCAGTACTTCGCGCGAAAAGCTGAGGCAGTGGTCACACAGACCCGCAGCACCAAGGTCATTGCTGGGAAGGCTGTCCGGGCGCTCGAAGACCTGAAGACAAGGTCTTTGTCCCTCTTGCCCGACACGAGGGAGGCGTTTGAGCAGTGCGAGGCTGGCACCCAGGAGCTCGCCGAGCTCGCCCGCAGGATCGGCCTAGACCTCCACCTACTCCTGCACGAAGAAGGCAGGACCGAGCCCTACACTTATGCTGAGGTACAGACGTGTGCGCAGAAGACAGCTCTGATCGTCGCGAGTTCGAGCGAATCTGACCTCTTCTCGGCCTATCTTACTAAGCTACGCGTGGTTACGGCCCAGATCTCCGACCTAGCCGCCATCAGTGGCGATCTCTCCCAGACCCAAGAGTTCGACCGCAATGAAGCCCCTTGGCAGCTCCGCAGCCAAGAACTCAAAGCCCTTCGCGCCGTCCCTGTAGATACCGAGGACGAGATACGGCGGCTCAAGGACGAGCTTACCGACACCCGTCGCACCACAGCCCAGCACAAGGACAGTCTCGAGACAGCTACGCTAAAGATTGACACGCTCGAGTCGCGCATGCGCGACGCCAACGCCAAGGCTGAGAGCCTCAAGCAGCTCGAGACACAGCTCGAGACCGCCAAGCAGCAGGCGGCCTCGCTGCAGGAGGACATCGAGAAGCAGGATCGCGAGCTCAAGGCGCTTGAGGCCGATCGTGACAAGTGGAAGAAGGTCGCGGGCGACAGCCGCCTAGTGGTTGGCACAGGCGTCGGCAGCGAGCCGGGCTCCAAGGCTGGTCAGGAGCGCGCCGTCGCGACAGCGCGCGAGATGGAGGCGCTGGCCGGCGAGATTGCTGCGCTCCAGGCAGCGGTGCGTTACCTACGCGAGGACAACCGGCGTGCTCGACTCACAGAGCAGCCTGGCTACGACTGGCTGGCCGAGCCGCTCCGGAAGACACCGCCGGTGGCGGAGCAGCGCCGGGCCTTGGTCACAGCCGAGGCCAAGGACGCGCTGGGCGAGTTGGTCAAGATGGCGACATCGGCCAAACCATACGACCTGTCGTTGCTGCCCAAGGACAAACTCGCCTGGAAGCCGGCCAAGACCACGCCCCAGTACCACGCCGCCAAACAGCACGAAGAGTACGCCGCATGGAAGAGCTGGCAGGACTCAATACTGGAAAAGTCGCGAGTGCTGCTCGCACGGCCGCATGTCCCAGGCCGGGGGGATGCCAACCATTCGAAAGCAATGCGGAACGCCGCCGCCAGGCTGCAGATCCGCCTCCCGGGTGCCGATGGAAAAGCCATCTCGGGGTTCGGGAGGGAGGTGCAGATCGTCGGGTCCCGAGAGTGGGAGGGACTGCAGGGGAGGTTCGCCGTTGTCTAGTCGTCAGATCATACATGAGATGGTGTGTAAGAAAGCCTTAGGTGTAGCATCAGTATACCCCCCGGGAGAAAGTAACTATTACTATTATACTATACGCAATCCTTTGTGTGTCACAGGGCGGCGAGCGGACCACGAGAGCACTGGTGAGAGGTAGGCGAATGTTCGCCGTGCTTGTTTGTGCATGCGCACGAGGCGCACGCCTTGGTGTATCTTGTGTTGTGCTTGCCGTCTTCTTTTTGGTATCTCATGATGCGATGTGACTCGTTCCTACGTCATCGAGGTGTGTATGCCTCGTTCCCCTAGCCTGGAGCCCCGCGATCTCCTACTTCCCACCCGGCAACATAAATTTAAACGTGCAATACATGCCCTCAGCTCTTGCCCTTACCCTTCTTGGATTTCTTATCCTTCTTCTCCTCCACCTGCTTGCTCGGGCCTGCGGCGCCTCCCATCAAGCCCTCCATCCCGGGCGGCACCATGCCCGGGCCCATCTGGCTCATCATGTCCTTGAACAGGTTCTCGCTCACACCGCCACCCGTCATGGCAGGGCTGTGGAACGGGACGAGCTGGTTGATCTTCCATCCCCGTGGGACCGCAGGCTTGGGCCACTCGGCGCCGTCCGAGGGCGGCGGGGGACCGCCCCGCGCGTGGAACCTCAGCGCCGGCCCGTCCTCGCTGGTGGGGTGCGCCTTGAGGTGCCGCGCCACCAGAACGTAGAGGTGATGTTTGTTTTTGATGGGCGGGGGCCGTGTACCGGCAAAGTTGAGCCCGTCGACCGTGCTGGTCTTGTGCTTGGGGTCCAGCAGCACCCGCACGCGGCCTGGGTTGCCCCAGTCCTTGGGGTGCAGCTTGGCCGGCTCGAAGACGGTCTGCAGCTGCAGCTGGCCGCACGCGTTGGCAATCTCGCTGGCAAGCGGGTTGACAACGGCTAGCTCCTTGCTCACGCGGCGGCCCTCGGCGCGGGAGCGGCCGGCGTCAAAGTACACAGGGAACAGGCACTGGAAGTTCTTGTAGGCCGAGGCGTCGGTCGTCGTACGGATCGCGGGGCCGCCGGCGCTGGGCGCTGGGCGGAAGGGTATCGACGCATTGGGCGCTGTGGATGAGGAGGAAGAGGCCGCTGCCGGGGCGGGCTTGGGGTCGACCCGGCGCATAATTTGGCTGTCGTCAAAGTCGTCGATATCATCCTCGGAGGGGTCCGACATCTCCACGTCGCTGTCCTCAACTTCTTCTACTCTTGGATGGGTTGGCATATTGTCTCGAGCAGTGCTCTGTGGCTGTAGGAGGAAGGGGAGAGAGGAGACTGCCAAAGCTGGGGGTTGGGGTTGGGGGGGAGGGGGGCTGCGCTGCGCTACGGGAGCGAAATGGGAGCGTCGAGGTTTGGCTGGCGACGATGCCTTGAAGGATGGACCTTCAAGTTGTGTGGGCAGGTGGGGTTACAACAAAGTTGGCGGTTCTCTTACCTACGGTGGGGCCTTCTGTGGTGGGAAGGCTAGGTAGATTTAAGCTGTGGTCTGTGCCCCAGGCTAAACCACTGTACTCCATAGTAGACGGTTCAAGACTCTAAAAGGGTAACAACACAGCCGATGAGAAGCGGGACACGTGGTCGTCAAGCCTATAAACTTCAATCTGAGGCATATTGAGAGAAGAAAGGCCAGTTCCTGCAACTCGGGCGGTCTGTTTCGTGGATCGTGCAGTACCCTTGCGAGACCCGAGCTCCTTTGGCTGGACACAGTCCCTGACTGGTTTCTGGGGAGCCCTTGCATTGATCGGATGGACGGCCTCCCGCACCAGACAAGATGATAATAAAAATCTCGGCGCTGCCCGCCGTCTCCTAAGCTAGACAGCAACTGCCCGAGAACCGTAGAAAGCCTATAAAGTCTTTTTGTTTCCCCAGTGAGCCACCTAGTCCCTCACCGAGATAGCTGGTTACATAATCTCAACTATTTGTAGTGTCCTAAACTATTAAATAACTTATTGTCGTTGAATCACCTGAATCGTGCTCATTCAATGGTTTTCACGAATGTTATGCTGTACGGGCATCGGGTTTGTATGCCGAAGGGAACTGAGGGTCAAAGCCAGCAGCCAGTGGCTATTTGGACCGTGAGGAGCAGGCAGGGTTCGAATTCGAGCACGGCCCAAAAATGAGCCACCTAGCCCGTTCACGGGTCAGTGATCGAACGACCTGCTCTTGTATCTCGTGCCCGGAGGATGATCGCTTTCTTGAAACTTGCAATAAGGGTGCGTGCATTGTCCATCACGGACGCTAGGGCACTGAGAGGATACGGTTAGTGGGAGCTCGTCAAGAGCAGCAGGAAGCTGGCTGTCCGGGGCCTCCGAGGCCCCCCAGTTGCGGCCCTTCCGTTGGGCAGGTGGCAAGCCAAAGCGGGACAGTAGGCGGCTGAGGGCATGAGAGGACTTACGTGATGGCCATATATGCAATCTTCTACCTCACACTCTTGGCCGTTGGCACACGGGTTGAGACGGGTGAGGAAAGCAATGGCGTTGATCTCATCCTTGCTGGGCCGGTACTTGTGTTCAAAGCAGCACGAGTCGCCTTTGGCACAGGGCCCTCTCAAATAATGGTTGTTGCAGAGCTTGTTGCTATCCTTTCGCTTCTTGATGCTCTCCAACGCGGCCTGAGAAACTTGAATCGGCGGGTCCAGACCGCGCCGGCCGGGATTCCATAGCTGCGGCTTCTGTGGCGCCGGGCGATTTGAAGCGTTGGCGGCGCGCGGCTGGAGAGGCAATGTGACCGGCGGCGGCGGCGGTGGCGGCGGCAGCGGAGGCGTGGTGTTGCCGATGGCATGGGCATAGCTCGCAGGCGACGGGGCCGGGGGCTGTGCTGGTGTTGACGTCGTTGACGTCGCCGGAGTCGGGGCGGAGCTGGCCACGCTGGCGGCACCAATGCTGGCGACAGGGCGTGGCGAAGGATGCCGGGGGGTTCTGTCAACCAGCTTGTCGGACCGGAACAGGGTGTCGGTGAGATTTAGAATGTTGACTCCAGTCGCCACTAGCTCGCGGGCGGTCGGGTGGCCCTCCAGGATCGTCACGCGCCGTCGTACCATGTCATCTTGAAATAACTCGTCTAAATAGGGGCCGTACCTGGCGTCGTGCGAGACGCCGAGGATGACCTGCTTACAGTTGTAATTTCGTAGGTTCCATTTGGTGGTCTCTGAGAGAAAGCGTTAGCACATTCGTTGGGCCTATGGGCTCGGGTTCCCGGGCGACACCTACCCTTGAGTTTGTGGCCAGCTCTTTCGTTACTGTGGCCTATGTCGACGAAGTCGAACGCCAGTTCTCCCTGGGTGAAACCCTGCCAGAAGTCTCGCAGATCGGTCTCGTTATCCAAGCAGCCGTCGCATCGCATCGACTTGCCTAGCCCCCCTAGGTCGGAGTAGCACTTGGCGATTACCTCGATATCCTTGGCATGCTCGCCGCATTCGCGCAGGATGGCGCTCCGTAGCGCATACGCTGCAGCCTTGCCGCCCTCGCGGCCTTGACGAACAAGCGACTCTTTGAACTAGGGACCGGGCGTAAACGTGGAGCCAGGGCAAGAGGCGAGAGAGGGGGGCGCCATACCAGCAAACCGTCTCCGTCAATCAGTACGACGACGTAAGGATTGTGGCTCTGTAAATATTTCTCAACTGGTGCACCTTCTTGTTTCCGAGCCGTATCGCTAACCTTCAAGTAGTGGTTATCTTGGGAGATGGAGGCATTTCGGGTCTCCAGCTGCTGGAGGAGCTGCTGAAGCTCTCGTCTTGATTTGGTGGCGTCGGCGAGGTCGAGCTGTGAATTACTTAGCTCGCCCTGGAGGCGGTTGTTTTCCTGCCGGAGGGTGGCCTCGATGCGTTCTGCATATATCAAGAGATCCTTGAGGGGAGCAAAGACGTCAGCGGTGTTCATCACGACCATAGGCTGGGGATGGAGGAGGATCGAGTAGGAAGGCCCCGACCTGCTGCGAAAGTTGGGGCGAAAGAACTGACTTTGATGAGCTCATCGCTCGTGTCTCTTTGCAGTTGTAGGGTCTGAAATCTCTGGACGAAGTCCATGATGCCTGCCCCCATCGCCATGGTGGTGTTTGGTCAGCGAATTGCACGCGCTAGGCGAAGGTTCTCGGAAATCCTGAGGCAATCTCCGAGCCAAGCAAGTCCACCGCCAGAAGATCCGAGTTTAGACGCGGGTGTATTGTGCAGCCTATAGAGATCTATGTCGCTCAAGTCTCGAACTGAGGCATTGGAAGCAAATCTCGAGGTTGACACCAGGGACACGGCTCTGGGATCGGGAAAAGGAACACCCCAGCGAAAAGATGCTCAATACCCAGATTCCACGGCGACCAGAGAGGCGAAAGGCGCGTGTTTGTCGCGCAATCAGCGAAGGCTCTCGAGCTGGTGAGAGAGGTGAGAGAGAGGGAAAAAAAATAAAATAGGCAATGAATCCGCGAGCTGCCCGCACGTCCAGCTCGAGCTTGGATGCAGCGATAAGATAGAGGAGGCCTGGGCGGCCTAATGTGTTTAATGTGCCGACTGGCAAGGATGTGGGCAGCCTTGGGGTGCAGGCTATGGGAGCTGCCAGGATCCCTTGCTGTTCCTTGGCCCTCTGCGTGGGTTCTGACGACCCCTTTTTTTTTTTTTCTTCTTTGGATCGTTCGAGCTGCATTTTTCAGCTAGGCACGCCTCGTTTTGTCCCCGATGCCCAAGAGGGACAGGAAGCGCCGCGATGGTTTTATTAAATTCAGTTGAGCTTTTCCCCTAAAATAGTCCCTGTCTCTCTTCTGCGGGTGGATGCAGTTCTCGCGATACCAAACCCTGTCCCTGGCTGCTGCCGTCGCCCCATACCTACTACCCTCTCCCGCGTTTCTTGCTCCTGTTCTCTCTCTTCGTCACAAAACGAGGGCGGGGAAAAAAAGGATGGAATCGCCCAAGAAACTCAAACAAGTCTCGGCGTGTAGGTCGCAAATGTCTGGTCACTACCTCTAGGTGGTATATCCCAGAGGGGATCTGGAGGGAGTGAAGGGCATCCTCCGTCCCTCGACTTGGAGAAAGGAAAAAAAAAAGGCCATGAAGCAATTGTAGAGCCAGGTACAAAGTCCTAGAAGAAGTAATTACCTAGATTGCCTAGCTAAGGACCTTCAAGTGGAGCGGATGTGATGGGCAGACCCAAGATGGGTAATTGGATAGGTTAGCAGACGGAAAGACAGGGACGCTCCCCCTGCCTAAGGTACGTAGTATGTAAGCTTAGAGGACAGGTCCAGCATCAGCTCAGCTGCCGCCAATCACCAGCCCTACAAGCTCTCCCAAGTTAGCGCCATGCGACTTGCCTTGTCCACATCCACGATCCCCCCCTCCCGACCTAGTGGTAAATCCTTGTGACCCGGCCCTGCAAGCACTTTAAACACCAGGCTCACGGCCAGTACATATATATGTACATTATAAATGACTAGATCTGGCTGGAAGCACGTTTCTGAAGTAGTCGACAGGACAGCAGTTTAACAACCCAAATGTATCGAAAAGCATGGTACCGACTACCCTCTCAACCCTCTACCCTTAACGCCACACGTTTCGCCTCCTATGCCCAGTAGGCTCTTTCCCAGCGATCGCGGGACCAGCTGCAAGAATCCTTTTGGGGAGGACAAATTCGACAATCTGTTCGGGATTAATCCAGCACCGACGTGTTGCCAATCGCATGTCTTATCCTGGGCGGCGGGTCGCACCATGCCGGATCGCAGGTACCGTACCCTCCGTGAACTCCCCCACCTTAGCGCTCCCGGACCTTTCGAGGTAGGATGCAGGCTTAGCACCTCAGGGAGGGCGAGGTAGCAAGGGTAGGTATGTTCTAGTTGTGAGTCTATTCAAAGCCTGTTTGCCCACCTGCTTTCCCGCTAGCTAGGCACCTTGCTTGGAGGGTCGACACAGTCGTAACACTCCGTATAAGCAGCCTTGGTCATACTCCACCCGGGCACGCGAATTTCCCCAAGGCCTAGCGGGAACGGAAAACAGAAAGGGCGCGAGCAGCTACCTGTGTGTTGATTGATAAAAGGTTGCTGGGTCTGGGGCTGTCTGCCATATATTTGCTCCGGCTCGGACTGTTCATGCCTGTCAATAAGCCTCCGAGCTGTCTCTCGTGCATAGCTCGGCATCATGCTTCGGTGTACGTCCGCCACTGCACCATGTGTTCCGTCATGCTCAGAAACAGATCACTAGAATTTGTGTATTATTTTATCTCGCCATGGCCGAGGTACTCTCTGCCCCTGGCCCGCCTGTGTGAAAATTAAACCTGAGGCTGCTGCCGATGCTCATCCCCCCTTTTCTCCCCTTGCCTCGGTTTGTCTAGCCATAGTGACGGTCCCTTCCTCAACGCCTGGCGCCAGAAGGAGAACAAGGAAGAAAGACGAAGGAGGATAGAATGCGGACCAATGCGACTTCGCCAATACTTCATGGCGGGTTGGCTGTCCACTAGATGCCACCCTTTGTAACTTCATATACGTCTCAGAGTATCTCTCGTACGTATAGCAACCCAGAACCAAAGCGGCCGTCCTATCCATTCTTTTTCAAAAAGCAATTTTGGGGGGGGGGCCTCATCCGCCGGCTAAGCTCTATCGATTTCACTTCCTCTACCCCTCGCCCCAGGGACCCTGCCTAGGACAGAGTATTCATATCGAGTACCGGGAGCTTTCCTTAGGCGGTCTTGTTCTTCTTCAGGAGCGCGCTTTCCCTCCGCGCTGCCAGATCACCCTCGGCGAGCCATCGGCTAGCCTTGACTAGCTGTACGATGTTGATGAACTGCTTAGCCGCCATAACGGGGAAGCTGACCCCCGCAATCACCCATGGCCAAAAACTGTCCATCTTGTTGGCTCTGGCCAGTTCAAGGGCACCAGCGCTGTAAGGGTTCGTGAAGATCTGCCGGAGCAGAGATGAGTTGACTTGGGCGCCCTGGTTGATCGCCGCAGCGTCGGTGGGGGGGACCTGCTTCAGCAGCCCCGGTGACAAGAAGGGGCTCGAGAAGGAGAGGAGATACAATGCGATAAAGAAGAGCTCATTGAGGGCGCAGAAGACGAAGAGGACAGTCTGCAATGATAGTTTAACAAGCCATTCGAAGGATGGCGTGTCGCAAGCGCAGGTCAGCACGAGAGGAATCACTCACCCTGTTCGTGTAGTAGAGATTGAGAATCCAGCTCCGAGATTTGTCCACGTTCTTGTGGCTCTCGCCCGATCCGCCCATGGCCAGGGTTGCATACATGTGCATGTAATGGCTGGCCAGGTCAAGCGAGATCAAGCCCTGGAAGATGATGGCCCACCGAGGGAAGGCGGACGAGAGGAAGACTAGCAGGCAGGCGGTGGTGCAGCGGTCGGTGACCATGTCGAGGACGGCGCCGAACCGGGTCGACTGGTCGAAGTAGCGTGCGGCATAGCCGTCGAGAGCATCGAGCAGGCACGAGATGCTGTACAGGAGGGAGCAGGTTCGGGGATGCAATGGCATGTAGTAGAGGGAGGCGACGGCGAGAATGATTCGAGAGTAGCCTGCCACATAGGCGAGAGGCCTGGGTTAGCAAAGGAAGTAGTACATCGAGG
The DNA here is from genome assembly GCA_021432635.1 of Thozetella sp. PMI_491. Lineage (NCBI taxonomy): Eukaryota > Fungi > Ascomycota > Sordariomycetes > Chaetosphaeriales > Chaetosphaeriaceae > Thozetella > Thozetella sp. PMI_491. The sequence goes on from MU270035.1 coordinate 983,068, forward strand.
GGGGAGAGATACCGATGATGTTGGGCCAGAACAGAAATATATTCTCTCGAGGTAACTTGTCGGCGAGCTCAACAGGCAGCGGGGCAGCGGGCTTGCCGTTGCCGTTGCCGTTGGCCGTGACCTCGTCGGCATGGGCGTGCTCCTCAACGCCAGCGGCCTTGGCTGCCGCCATGGCGCTCTGTCTCCTAGTCTTGGGCCCGGACATTGCGAATCCTCCAGTATCTAACCTTGCATGCGACAGGATCAGGAATAGGGGAAGGTGGATGGCGAATGATGGGAAAGACTGAAAACGGATGGGTGGTAATGGTCGTGATCGAGTAAGGGGGTGATGGTGGTAATGACCAACGTAATCGCTAACTAGGTATCGGGGGAGTGTCGAGCCCGAGGCTTCCGGATGGGGCCCACGACCGGGACGCGTGGGGACGGGCACAAAACGGTAAGACGTGGCACTGGCCAAGAGAGCTTTGGAGAAAAGTTTCACGCGATCGATGGGGCAGGGGACCCAGTGCGAAAGGCGAGGCAAGAGAGACTGCGCGATCAAGAATGCCAATGCTAGATACAAGAGCAGGCAAACACACGACCGATGTCTTCTTGATTGCGGATACGCTGCGCCAAAAATTCTAGAAGACGCGAGATCCTTGATGATGCGCTTGGCAGCTGATTAGACTGCAATCCGATAACAGACTTCCGACAGGGGGTGGGGGTGGGTTCTCGTCGATAAGAACACCCCAGCTTGTAAGCGAAGTGACATGGCAGGGAAAATGTGCAGGGAAATGTGACTTTCGCAAAGTGGAATGGTGCCATCCAGCGCTCTGGTTCTGTTCGTTTGACTTGCTGTCTGTACTGAACTACCTCTGCATTGTATATGTGTACGCAGGCAAAGAGGCAAGCTATCTAGGTAGGTACCTTGGGCATTTGCCTACCTGATCCAATACCTTTATTCAACCGCCCCTCTTCTCCGCTCTGCAACTTCCCTCTCTGCGATGTCTATTAGGCGTATACCTAAGGTACCTTAGGTATCTCGAATCAACCTCCCCAATGCATGCACATCATGGTTGATAATCCAACTAAACAAAAGGTGCGCGCCGCTTATGAGACTACCTCCATCCAGTCTTGCACCTGCCACCCGTTCATTCCCTTAGCCCCTTTCCTACCCCCCCCCCTGTTTTTTTTTCTCTCTCTGTGTTACCATTCTATTCCCATCTGCGCCCATTCTTCTCTTTTCCTAATCGAGAACCGGCAAACTCTCAAACCCTCGGCTTGACATAGCTGTGCCCTTAGACCCTCTTCCCCCTCCCTTTCCCACGGGCCCCAAACCAGAGATTTGTCATTAACTGGCTCTTCCGAGGTACTTAAAGGCCTCTCAGCAGCGAACTGCATTTGGTTGGTGCGCGGCTGCTCTGGGGGAGGCCAAGGGCCGAGCGTGCGGAAGTCTGGGCGGGGGGGTAGGTCGCGACTGCAAGCACAACTTTTTGGGACGAACGAGGCGTGTGCCGAGGCGATCAGGGGCCTAGACCGGGACTCGGTGAGAGAGGTTACAGATCGGTCCAGTAAAAACATACGAGAGGACAGGCAATGGCGGCACTGATGGCCACCTGGTTTCGGAGCCTCCCTCTCTCCAGCTCGGCAAGGTATCTCAAGGTAGCCAGAGCGGGCCAGGTGGCTAGCAGCGATCGAGATGCAGTGAGCATTGGATGCTGTACTACGTTGGTCTTTGCCGGCTGTGCTACCTGCCGCCCCGATCTTGCCCCTTATGTCTTAGGGCTACTCTGGTCGGTGGCTTCACTAGTTCGGTCCCTAAACAGATGCTTGTAGACAGACGGCTTGCGACTACGCATCATGGCAGGCGATTGGCGTGGCACCTTCTGAGGGCCCTTTACCCTTGTGCTCCTGTCTTTTCATGCAGAGGTATCTAGTCACTCCCATGCCGGGCGCCACCCTGCTGCGGGATACGGCGGGAGCAAGGCGCTTCAGCTGGGCGACATGCAGGCCCCGGCCAAGCTCAAGGAGAGGAGGAGCTGCCGGCGTGGGACGATCCCGGACTGCCTCCTGCCCCTGGAGCAAAGGGAGTGTACATAGAGGTCGTAACTAATTGCAACGCTACTAGGGTGGATTCAAATTTGCAGCCACCAAACATACCAAAGTGAGGGGCAGATTTTTTTATTTTATTTTTTCAGAAGGGGGGGTGGGGGGGGGGGGGGGGTAAACTGCTTTTGACCCCAAATTATCAGCCCCGAATACTACACGCGTTCAAAATGGGGGCAGGCTACTATGTACTGCACCCATGTACAGTAGGTGTTTCATCGTGAATATAGCAACCCAAAGTATACGTCCCAGGTACGGTAGGCAGGGTAGGGCCTCGCCAGAAAGACAGCTCTTGCAACGACCGGGCGAAACACTACCGTCGAACACAAGTACACAAAAGTTGTGTAAAAGTACAAATAGCTTATACAAATGTGCCTGTCTATACCTAGGTAGGTACCTAGGTAGGTAGTTTGCAGGAACCGTGCAAGCGTACCGCCTGCCTGTTGCTTTTCTACCATGTAACTATGCACCAGCACCTGCGATAGCGCGAGCGCCGGATGTCGGGCGACTTTTTGGCTAGGGTCGACCGCTGCCAAATGGCACCTTGACCACCCGCTCTCGGTACTCCAGTAGTAGGACTCGGTACTACTCTGCAGAGTCCCCACGACTAAGGTTCCCAAGCAGGCACTTCCGTGCGCCACTCGCCTAGCTGGCAGGGTCCCGCTTGCTGTCACCCCAATCGCCCCAATCACCCCACCACCCACCTCCTCCACTTGGCCCCTTCTCCAAGCAGGGCTCGCTCAGGAGCGGTCCGGATCAGGCCTGGATCCCTTGGGACCGCGCACAAACACTGCAGTTTCGCCCGCGCTTCCCTCCTCCTGGGCCGACCGCTCCCTTTCCCTTCCTGATGCCCGCAAGCCTTACGAAATCCCCTTGTTGGACGGACACCTACCTAGCCCTACCCAGGCCTACCTACCTTGGGTACAGTACTACATCTCGGCCTAACCTACAATAACCCTCTCCCCCCCCCGCTTCCCCTCCCGGGAGCCTCGTGGACCCTGCTTGTGGTCTGGCACTGACCTTTCAAATTCGACCGCCAAGTCAGCCCGATCGGCATCGGGACAGTCCCTACCTCAGGTGCCCCTCGTCCCAATCCGCCGCACAACGCCTGCTCGTGGGTGTGCCTGCCTTTGTGCTCCGAACCCTGCTCGCCTCCTATTGTCGTTCGCACCCCCTCTCACCCGAGGAGCCGCCAGGCGTGGCCCGGCCCTTTTTATACGCGAGCGTTGGACTTCTCTCCTCGTGCGACCGCCCACTACCAAGTCGCAACCCTCCCCCCAGTTCGCTCGCCTTGCTGCCGGCCGCTCTTGCGCCCACTTCTTCTCTCCTTGCTCTACCTCTACAAGAGCTCGCTCCTCCCCCGCCTACCCAGAGACACCTCAGCGGCCCATCCTACCCACGACCGTCGGGTCCACTGTGAGGATCCTGCATTCCCCAGCGAAGCGTATCAGAAACATCCTGCGCCAAAACAGTGGATTTCCACGGTCGCCTGACGGCCGTGCCTCTGCCTTCTTCTCCCTTGACCGTATCCTCCCCCCCCTCCTCCCCTCCTCCTCGGCCCCCGAGTGAGCGTACCTGGAGCTCCGGACTTGGACCCCCCCCGCGCGTCTCTTTCAGGAGCCGCAGACACGTCGCGTGTTCTTGCCCCTAGCCAGGGAGCACAACTGCCAGAGAGGGGCCACGCTCCCGTTAGTCAAAACCTTAACGGTCTGCCGGATCTCACCGCCGCCTTTTTTTCCTGCGAGCGCCCCTCCAAGGAAGAGTTCACAGCAGGCTCCCATTGTGCCTGATCTCTCAAGATGGCGGCCACGCGACATCCGACGATACAAACGCCGTATCTGGACAGGGCCGGCGCCGGGGTCCATCCTCTGACCAACTACCTCCTCCGGTTGATGGACCTCAAGGCCTCCAACCTGTGCCTAAGCGCTGACGTCCACAGCGCCCGGGAGCTACTCTATATTGCAGACAAGGTCGGGCCGTCTATTGTCGTGCTCAAGACACACTATGACTTGATTGCCGGGTGGGACTACAACCCACAGACCGGCACTGGTGCGAGGCTGGCGTCCCTAGCTCGGAAGCATGGCTTTCTCATCTTCGAGGACCGCAAGTTTGTCGACATAGGCAAGACGGTCCAGATGCAGTACACGGCCGGGACGGCGCGTATAATAGACTGGGCACACATCACCAACGCCAACATAGACGCCGGCAAGGACATGGTGAGGGCCATGGCCGAGGCTGCAGCTAAGTGGAGGGAGCGCATTAACTACGAAGTGAAGACCTTGGTCACGGTTGGCACACCCGTTTCCGACACGTTCGATGACGCCGACGAGAATGGCGACTACCCTCGGAAATCGGAACCTGTGGAGCTCTCCAACCCCTATGGGCAGCGAGACATCGACGGGCGCAAAGGAAGCATCGTCTCCATCACCACCCTGACCCAGTCCTTCGAGCCGGCCGACTCTCCCCGGCTACCCAAGAGCATCTCCGAGGGGGACGAGCTCCTGTTTCCGGGGATCGAGGAAGCCCCGGTCGATCGTGGGCTGCTGTTGCTGGCTCAGATGTCCAGCAAGGGGTGTCTCATGACTAAAGAGTACACTCAGGCCTGCGTCGAGGCCGCGAGAGAAAACAGACAATTCGTCATGGGCTTCGTCTCCCAAGAGAGCCTTAACTCGGCTGCGGACGATAATTTCATCCACATGACCCCCGGCTGCAAGCTGCCGCCCGAGGGAGACGAGGAGAACGGACACATGGAAGGCGACGGCCTCGGACAGCAATATAACACGCCGGCGAAACTGATCGCCATCCAAGGCACCGATATCGTCATTGTGGGCAGGGGCATCATCACGGCTGGAGACCCCCAGTCGGAAGCCGAGCGATACAGGAGAAAGGCGTGGAAGGCGTACTTATCGCGGGTCCAGTCCAGCTAAAAGAGCAGGTTAGATATGTGTACACACAGTACTTCCCATCCTCCAGGGCTAGGAACGGCGGGCGCGGGTGCTTGGGAGGGAAGGCAACGGGGACAGGGGGACAGGCTTTGAAAAAGTGAGAATTGCCGACGGAGAAGAAAAGAAGAGGGAACGGCTATATATGCCAGGGAGTCGGGTTCTGGAGGCGGTGCCTAGTAATGCAGACTGGGCTATCTATCCCCCTCTTACGTATGCGTTTATTCGCCTTGGAATATGACGGCGCAAGGATCCGTGAGCCTTGCTTACACACCTTACCCTTCCCGCCTTCCCAGACGCCTCCATTGCGCCCTGTCTCAATGGCCCATTGCTCCTCGCGCGACGGGGCCGGCCTGTGGCCGCTACGCTACCATGCACCCGACCGGCGAAAGGGCAGCCCGCCAGGGGACGCACAGCGCAGCCGGGTTTGAGGGAGATAATGCTGGCTTTATCTCCGGACGGCTGGCCGCCGTAGCTCCTGCTGCTTGTTTGCTGCAAGTCGCACCGGTGACCACTCCTCTGTGCACTTGTTCTGCACTTATTCCTTAGGTGGCATGGCCTGGTCAGACTTCTCTTGCCCTACGTCGGCCATCGACAACACCTGCCTGCGCGCAAGGGGTAAGCACCTACCTCACGTATCAGCAAGGTACGGATAGACCGGTACCTAGTAGCAGATGTTTTGTGCCGCCAGCCTCGACCTGTTCAAGCCGTCTAAGTGGGCCGCTTCTCGTACCGGTGCAATCCGTGCTCCGCTTGTTGGAGAAGAGTTGGGGGTTCCTCGAGGAAGAGGCCGTCGAGGCCCACACTTGTGCGGATGTGGGGAGCTGGCCAGGGTTTCTTGACCAACGGCTTGCTGCTGACATACTCCCCCCAGAGAGGACGAAAAGTCCGTCCTCTCTGCCGTCGACTTGGACTCTTTTCTTCCAGTCTCCCTCCCTTCTCCTTTCTGCTACCGGATCCGCTCCTAGGCCCCGGGAGCATCGTCGCGGCTTGCTCGAGCGCACGCGCCTCAGGATTTTCGAACCGCCGCGGCAGCAGTCGTGCTTGCCGCTCCTAGTCAGCACCCCGCCCCGCCCAGCTGCGTTCTGACGTCGTCGCCAATGTCCTCGACCAGCCCGGACGAGAGCCCTGCGCCAGCTTCGGCCTATCCGCCCTTCCCCGAGCCCGAAGACACCAAGGCGGGGCGATCACGGGTCGAAGAAGAGTCTGGGCAGAAGCCACCGCCAAGGAAGCGCCGGCGCGTCGTGATCTCCTGCACCGAATGTCACCGCAGGAAGCAAAAGGTGGGTGCATGCGTGCCCCAGGCCCAGGCCCAACCCCAGCTCGGCGATATCCCACTGTGGTATCCATCAACCCAACGGTGCGTCGCGCGCTGACCTTTGGTTCGGTTCCCTGCCGAGTAGTGCGATCGCAAGCTACCATGCACCAACTGCGTGTCGAGAAACAAGCAGGATGTATGCCAATACGACAGCCTGGCCCCGACGGCCAAGGAGCGGCGAAAGAACAGCGGCGCGGAAGACGGCTCGCCTGGCCAGGAGCCTACTGGGAACATCCCAACCAAGGTGGCCGATTTTGGCTACTCGCAGACCGGTACTTCGACCCTCGGCTTCCTCAAGAAAATTGAAGACGTGAACCCCGACGAACCGCTGTCAAGACTCCCCCCGGAAGCCCCCCACCAGAACGACCACTTCAATACCAAGGAACGGTATAGGAGCCTCATACGCCAGCTTCCCGCCCGCTTGTATATTGATAAGCTCGTCGACATCTACTTCAAGGAGTTCAATTGGCAGTATTACGCGCTGGACCGAGACATATTTGACAAACAGCTGGCGGAATGGTACTCGCTTCCTTTCAGCCTCCTCGCCAACAACGGGCCGCAAGCCCTCTCCCCCGACCTCCGCCCCTTCCCGGCATTGCTGTTCCACGTACTCGCGACGTCGCTCCTAATATTACCCTCAGGCCCGGACCCGACGTTTGACTCGCTCAAGTACGCGGGGAACATGACATTTGAAGACATTGCCGTCGACTACAGCGAGTCCGGGGTTGCGATTTTGTCTCTGCTCGGGAAGCGGCAAATGTCCATCACCACAGTCCTCGCCGGCTTCGTGAGGGCTGCTTTTCTGAAATATGTCGCTCTCGTCACGGAAGCGGTAATACATCTCTCCTTAGACTGCACTATCTATAGGGCTCGTGCTGACATCGCGCTGGGGTGCATTAGTGGCATGCCATTGGCTCAGCTATTCGGGATGCCCAAGAAATTGGCCTTCATCGGGACAGTCTAGACCCAAAGCCCAGCATCGATGATGCCGAGGCAGTGCTCGAGAACCAGTGGGAGATTCAACGCCGACGAAGGCTGTGGATGATCCTCGCAAGCTGGGATGTACACACCGGCGCCGTTCTGGGCCGGCCAACGACGATCGACTCGACTGCGACGCCGCCGACCCTACCGATCGATGCCCCAATCCCAAAAGACAGATCCAAGACACCTGTACGGGAGCGGGATGAAGACAGCCCTCCCACTCCTCTCACTCGCTCCATCTGGGCCTACCGTCTCATGGCCCCCTTGCGAGAGGTGCTTGATCTCGAGAAAGAAGGACCCTGTCCCAAAGATTTCACAAAGGTCGACAAACTGCACCAGAAGTTTAGGGACCTCGACGCGGAAACCCTCTCTGTCTTCCGAATAGAGAACCCGGACACCAGGTACGACGGCTTGCCGGACTGCTACTGGCTCCCGTCCGTCCGAGCCATGATATCGCAGATCATATGCTTCAATCTTATCGCCTTGCACCGCCCATACATCTTTACGCGCCCCACGAGTCGGACAGAAGCGCTCAAAGCGAGCCTAGAGATGTTGCAGACCCAGAGGGTCCAGTTCCAGTCCATGAGGCCACAGCAGTACAAGACGTGGGTGCAAGCCCCTCCCAATTCGTTCCCTTTCCGAGGACTAACTCTCCCTCTCTAGCTTCTCGTTGTTCTTCGGGACTTTCGATGCCATCGTTTTGATGGCTTCTATCTATATCCTGTTCCCCAAAGAGCACCCAGAACTCGTGCAAGATGCTATTCGGCACTTTCGCTGGGCGGCCGAGAGATTCGAGGCCATGTCGGAGCGCAACGCATTGGCCAAAGCCGCCTTGGGAGTCCTACAGGCCATCTACCTCCGCCTCAAGAAGTCCTTAGGTCTCAGCTGCCAGGCTGCCAGCGCTATGATGGTGAGCGAGTCAGGCAAGCCATCCATCCTGACATGCCCTCAGGCAGCGGGAAACGGCACATGCGGGAGCGACAGCCCTGGAGAGTCATCTCTGCAGTCCAACGATGCCACTAGCGGCGCAACCCGCAGCAGCATCGATGGCTCGGTCGTCAGCACGGTTTCCTCCCTCACGCCGGCCACGAGCGAGATTTACTCGGCACCCACGGCCAGTGCGGCAACCGAAGCTGGATTTGACTGGATGCCCACCGATATCTCGTGGGCCAACTTGCAGCCAATCTACGCAACTGGCGATCTCGTATACAACGATCTGGTTGGAACGCGGGACGACAATTCGTTCTCTCAATGGGTGGCGATCGAGCCGAGTTTGATGAGCGACCCCTCGCAGCCATGGCAGTTCGACGGCGATTTCGGTAACGATAGCGTCTGGAACTTGCTGAACCAATACGCGCCTCCTTAGCCTGTGGGCAAGTGTTCATACAAGACGTCGGGGTTGTAAATCAGCATGTAGAGAGGGCAATCTCCAGGACTCCCTTGGCCCTCGTGCCTATCCGCTCAGGACTTCGTTCTAATACCATCCGGAGCACAATTAAATAATTTCAAGGGATCTAGACATTATATGCACCGTGCATCAGGTCTCTGTTTTCCGGTCTGCCCGACGCGCTTAGACGATAATACCGTTACAGCGGCTGGGCTTCCGCCGCAGTCACCGCGGCTTAGTCTGGGAAACGAAGCGGATAGAATGCCTTATATATCTACCTGCAAGGCTCCCTCGCCGCTCCAACTCCACGACCACGCCGCAACATATGATCCTGGGGTTCTTTGTCCACGATTGAGAGCAGTGCGCATGTGGCCAATTTGCCTCCGCCGAGCTCACGCAAGCCCCTCTACGCATAACCTCCCCGGAAGCTTGCGGTCTCATGGGGTCTACGCCGTGTTGCAGGATGAGTCGATCCTTCCCAGCGACTGTAGCCCCAGTATCCACCTCTCAAGACATTGGAACAAGGTCGTGTCCTGCCATTACTCATAGGTTAGAGACAAAGACCGCTTAGCGACACCGAAAACCAGCATCTTGCTCACATTCGGCAGTTTCTGCCCTCTCCGATCGCGCAGGATGGTGGAGGACTTAGGCTCTCCTAGGCGTCGTCAAGTCCACATAGCGTGACTGGCACTTAGCCGTTCGGACTGCTAGGATACCTGCCGAGCCGTGGGATTTAAGACTAAGATAGTGAGGGGGCGGCGCAAGAAACCATCGAGGCACAGGTGCAACCGCGCGTTCGGATTCGCTTTGCAGCAGAGGAGAGCAAGGCAGGACAAAGGAAAGCGCTGCCCAATACCGGTCGTTGGAAATGCTTAGATACCTAGATACTACTCCCTTTGAATCCACCATATCTGAAGCCCATTTTGATGACGAGACACAACATGTTCGCCATCCCCCTTCCCTTATCTCCCCTTTCGCTCACAGATGGGTAAAAGGTGAAAGGTAGAGAACGCCATTGATATGAGAGCCAAGAGTATGCCTCGCTTGTCCTTCAACATGCAACTGCCCATCTCTTCTTTTAGCAGGGGCTAGATGGGTTTACTGCACCATCACGTTCCTGAACGCATCAGATATCTCGCTCGCTGTTGGATGGGCTGCTTTTTCCACCACCGTTGACATGCCTTCGGCGATCCTATCCTCCATCAACTTGAGGAGGACAGGGGGCACCGTATCATCTGTCGCCCTGATTGTGAGACGCACCATCTGCGAGTAGTAGAAGCGGTCAGCATTGATCCTAGAAGGTGCTGGCCAACTTTGGGAAATGTGGCGACCTACCTGAGTCCCATAGTTGGGCTCCAACCTCATAAGGCACCCAAACTTGCCACTCTCCGATGTATGAACCACACTTGCGCCGACAAAGTTTTTTTGGTTGGGGTCGACCCCGTGGAGGACTCCCCAGCGGAAGCCCTCCATAACTCTCCTCACAAAGGTCTCGTTGATCTCCCGCCCGCGGTCCCTGTTCGACGGGGCGAGGCTAATCACTTGTTGGGCTTCCCGGGGAGCACCGCCGATCTGCTTCCACCGCTTGAAGAAATCCTCAGCCGACAGCTCGGCGGCGTCCATGAATTTGTGTATCGTGACCGGTAGCTTGAGTGTGACGGCCTGAAGCGCGCCTGCCAGGTAGCTGATCCGGATGGTCGGGCTCTTCTCGAACGTCTTCTTGGCCTCGAACATGATGACCTGTTGGGACTGCCCGCCTTGAGAGATCGTGGTGTCAGGAAGGCCCTTGATATCCCAGGTGAGCTTGCCGCTCTCGTTCTCATCAAGGTCTAGGGTCGTGGTGAAGGAGCTGATGAGTGCCGGAGTCTTATTGGTGAAGTACAAGATCAGGCAAGCCATCTGTCCGCGGTACTCAGACCTGACGCCAACCTGGAGCTGTCCGTCTTCAAACAACACGCCGTCTGCCTTGAGCAGGAGTCGGTTGAATCCTCTTTCCCACCCAGGTGACAGATGAGCGGCGCTGGCCAGGTTGGGCGGGGCCTTTAGCGTCTTCGCCTCCGCCGGTCCAAGATTGCTCAAATCCAGGCCCGCGAGGTCGTTGGCTGACGAGTGGCCGTTCGTTCCGCCGCTCACCTGCCCATTTCCGTTGGCCTGGGCATTCATACTGAAGGTTCTCCGTAGGCCCGGGTTCTTCGCCATGTTGAGTTCGGTGGCGTCCGAATTTGCATCCTTCCCACCCACGACCCAGGTCCGTTTATCACTAGTGTTGGCGTGCTTCTGGTGTAGCCGGGAAAGCAATGCCGATTGGCGTTCTGGGAAAGGAGGCATCTCATCGCACACGGTCCGGAGTAGATCGTCGGTCGGGAGGCTCGACAGGGCAAGGTACTCGCACGCCCGTTGCTGCAGCTCCGAGTCTAGCGTGTGGCTGTAGACATCGAAAATGCGGGTGAGTTGCGGTTTTATTTCGGGGAACAGGTTGACAAATTTGACAAAGCACGAGAGGATCATGGCTCGTGTGCTCGAAGAGCACGCAGCGAGCTTTCCTTGCAGGGCTATGAACTGCTCAATCGGACTGCAACCTTTCTCCTCGGCGACAAGATGGCCAAACTCGCCAAGGATGTAGGCGCCGATTTTGACCAACGTCTCATGAACATGGTCCTGCTTGACGTAGTGCAACGTGTTCTGCGCCGCGTACACTTGAAGCTCCTCATTGTTGGTGATGATCTGGATGACGCGCTGCCAAACCTCGTCGCTAACGTGGTCCCCGGCCATGGCGATCAGACGAAGTGATATATCGACATACCACTGGACATCCGTAGCATATTTTTCAGTGAGAATCGCGATCTTGAGCACCATTTCCTCCCTGATGGCGAAGTCGGCGTTCTGGAGATAGTGGAGCAGCTCACCGACGATCGGCTGGGCGTTCGACGAGTCGCACATGCTGTACAAAAGATCGAGTCCTTTGCGCCGAACACTAATATCTCGATCCTTGAGGGATCCCAGGATGACCTCCTGGTGCTGCTTGATGGGGTCGAGCGTGTCGGCGCGAGCCGCCAAGTGCGTCATGGCATCGAGACCCAGGTACCGCACGTTGGTTTCCCTGGATTGGATGAAGCGACCTAGCCTCGACGAGATTTGCTTCATCAATGCATGCTCGGTGTCGAGGTGGATGATGAGATTGATGGCCTCGAAGAGCACTGCATTCTGGGCATTGTTCTGCTGCACATTCTTGTTCGTTTCCATGGCTAGGTTCAATATCTTCTGCAGCGACTCCCTGATCATATCTCGCACATGGCTGTCATCTGCCGTGGATGAGAATTTGGAATGACGGGGCCGGGGAGGAGCGGGAGGACTTACCAGACGGAGGGAAGTACTGGAGCAGCCTCAAGAGCTTGACCTGAATCCAGGGGCACGGGACCTTGTAATACAGATAGTCGGAACTGTACTCTCCGTCGACGACGACGCGTTTTAATCGCCCTGCAGCCTTAGGGTAGGCGCCCTTGTACTGGTCCAGGTTGTCTTGGGCCAGGGCCATGACCAGAGACGTGACCGACAGGGCAACACCCAAGTCTACGTCGTCCATCAGGGATATTATTCTCTCCGCCCATTGAGGCTGCACGATGCCTGAATCTTTACGGTATAGCCTCAGCAGAGTGAGGGCAGCCTTCTTCTTCACGAAGGCCTTGGATGTCCTGCTCATGTGTTAGCAGCTCCCGTGAAGACCTTCTGGCTTCTCCGTCCAGGCTACCGGCTGACGAGACGCAGCTAGGGAACCTACGGAGATATCAAGAGCCGGTGCACTTCTGGGCTTAAAGATTCGCCCATCTCCCTGCCGCCCACATTGGCAATGGCATGCAAGGCCAAGCAGTTGAAGAGCTCATTGTGATCGAGGAGGTCTTTCCGTATACTGTTCACGACAAGGTGGAGGAGCTCGTGTTTCTCGTGCAGGAAGAGTGTCATGGCGAGATAACCGATCTGCTTCTCCGAGTACTTGTTGGCCGAGATGAGGTTCACGGCCTCGAGGTGACCGAAGTCGACATTCCAGCCAAGAATATAGATGTAGAGGAGCTTGCAGACGTATTTTTTCTTGTGATAGCCGCTTAAATTGCCATCTAATAGCATGTTAGTGAAGGGACTTCCCATCTTGGATCCAGGAGGGGCGAACCTCGAAACTTTTGCCTGTGATGGAGAGCGCGGTCAGCCGGGATCGAAGAGAGCATGCCGACGAAGAACAGATGAAACCGTACCTAATGTTGGCCAGCTCCTTGTTGATTCTCTTCTCCTCCAGTTCACGAGCCCTCGCATTTCTCAAGTCTGCAATGAACTGCACCAGGCCTCGCATGTTGGAGTTGCTGCTACTCGAGCGGCCGAGAAACCCGCCGCCGGTGGAGGACGACATGTTGAAAGATGGACGCGGCCTAAGTTCTTGGCCTTGACGTTGGTTTGGATGTGGTTGGTTAGGTAAATACTTCTTTGTTGATGGTTAACCGTCCTCAGGCGCGACAGGGTGAGAGGACAACCATGTCAGCTCGCGACCAAGCGTCTCTCAGGATTGTTAGAACGACCTCGTCATGATGGACGGGGCTGATCATCCGTCAGCTGTCGGGGGCGCCGAAGGTCAATCCGAGGTTGTGGCCGAGCGATCGGCCCTGGGAAGTCGTGCGTTGGGGATGAGCGAGTTGGGAGGGCGGGAGCTTCGTCGGTCGGGAACGGGGATGTGGCCGCTGAGAGGGGAGGTGGGAGCGCGAAGGGGGATCAAGATTTCCAGACTGTAGTAGATTGTGGAGCGCGGTGGAGTTCCCATCCAGCCCGTAGCCTGCTCCGCTCCTGCCCCCAAACCACACCACCCGCTAGTTATCGCCGCACTCCACCCATTTCCTAGCGCTCAGACCGTTTCCTGTCCAGAGCTGCGAGCTGCCCCCCCAAAAGAATGCTTTCTAATCCGGCCACAACCGACCTAAAGATCCAGACAGAGGGTACGAATCACCCAAGCCATTAGCAGTAGCTCTCTTCTTCACATCGGTGCACAACGTCTCTGGGCCTCTCTCCCTACGGATTTGTCCATTCGGCTAGACCAGCAATAAGTGAGCAGCATCGACCAGCATTTGTACGAATTGCGCCACCAAACTTCGACTGGCACCGTCGCAGAATGCTATACGGCTGCTTCTCGGTTGAAGGATGAGGACTAGCCTGTTGAAAGGCTGCGCGCCGCGGTCAGGGGGACTGAGATCGACCCTCGTAGCCGTCCCTCAGCGACGGTTCTACGCCTTCCCGGCCGCTGGGGGTCCCATCTTCGAGGTCTTCAGCCGCAAGACGAAGTGGCTCCAGAAAGAATCCGCGGCCAGGAATGCCGAGACGAGCAGGCAGGCTGACTACCTGAAAGACGAAGTTGCCACCCGACTTTGCGAGCGCCTTCTCGTGAGCTCTCCTCTCCGTCCTTTGTCGAGCCCCTTCTTGGGCGCGTTACTCCCCGTTGCGCCATCCCTCGCGAGACTAAAGTCCCCGGCTCCCAGGATATCAAGAGGCAGTTCCCCCGGGTCCTAGACCTCGGCGCAAACTCCTGTAACATCGCTCGAGCGCTGACACGGAAGAACCCCGATCCGGATCCAGCCAGGCCCATTTCACCTCCCATCGCCGCCAAGATTGGGGAGCTTGTTGCGGCCGAGTCATCACAGTCCCTCCTCTACCGCGATGCCGACTTGCCGTTTAATGAGGACATGAAGATTACACGGCACGTCCTAGACAACGAGGAAACCCTTCCTTTTGAACCGGGATCCTTCGATATGGTCATGAGCAACTTGAGCATGCACTGGGTGAATGACCTACCAGGGGTTCTCGCCCAGATCAACAATCTTCTGAAGCCAGACTGCCCCTTCATAGGGGCTATGCTCGGAGGTGACACCCTGTTTGAGCTACGGACGTCTTTGCAGCTCGCCGAGCAGGAACGGAGGGGCGGTATCTCGCCCCATGTATCTCCACTGGCCGACGTTCGGGATGTAGGGGGACTGCTCCAGCGAGCGGGTTTCAAAATGCTGACGGTCGATGTTGACGACATCATAGTCGACTACCCGGACACATTTGCTCTAATGCAGGATCTGCAGGCCATGGGCGAGAGCAACGCCGTCCTGGGGCGCGAGATGGGAGCCATTAGGCGGGATGTGCTCCTCGCAAACGACGCCATCTACCGTGAGCTCCATGGAAACGAAGATGGGAGCATACCGGCCACCTTCCGTATCATCTACATGATAGGGTGGCACGACTCACCAGACCAGGCCAGGGCCCTTCCTCGCGGCAGCGGCGAGCTGAGTCTCAAAGATGCGTTGGAAAAATAGAACTCTATGCATGGTTTGACGAGCAGCCAGCCAGCATCAATCATCACGTGTACTATAGCTCTGCAAGATACCCTGTTATAAGCAGCTGCTAGTATCCTCTAGCCTGCCTGTGCCACTATCCGTCCTTCCATCTATATCTTTTGTCTGGGCCGTGCTCTAGTGGCCTTGACGGCCGCGTATGGGCTGAAACCACAAACCACAATCTCCAGGGACAGACTCAAAAGGAGGTTTTGGTCGTAGGGGACCAAATGATCAGGGTTAATCCTTTCAGTGTAGTCACAAGTTTGAATCCCCTGACCTCCGTTTGCCCAGCACCTTCTCATACTCTCCGCCAGTCGGTCATGACCCGTACTATGCAGCCCTGGCCAGCAATATCAACCACTTTCTCGTGCCAGCTGAGGAGAACGCTCATGGCGGCGCCCGTCGACTCGTTCGCCGCTCCAGGCCGGGAACCGACCTGGCTGAATCCGGTCGATTGGTGAGCCAGTCGCGTGGGGGTTCGGGGGGCGCTTCCACCCGAGGAAGTTGAAGCCATGCCTTTATACCTGACGAGCACGAGATCAGTCGGCAATCTTCCATGGAGAATTATTTAAGTTTGAAGAGGACGAGATTTCAATGTAAATTATTGGCAGAGAAAGGGGGCTCACAGGTACTTCATGAGGACGTCCAAGCACTCGGCGCCGCCCTCTGCCCCATAGATCCGCTGGAGCATAGGGGTCATCTCGCTCGCTTTAATTGACTGGAGCACCTCGATGACAGTCTGCAAGTGACCCTCCTTCGCAATGTCCGGCCCGTTGTATACTGGGGACTCGAGAGCTCCGCGCAGTGCACCTTCTGCATCGCCACCCCTCAGGAGTTGGCGGACCTGGCCGTTGAGTTGGCGCACCTCGGCCTCACTGATCTCGGGCAGTGGAGGGTGGAGAGTTGACGTGTCAAAGTTGAGGCTCGAGTCCTCGGTTAGGGCATCGATATTGATGGTGCGCCAGGCATCGCTGAGCGAAGAGGCCGTGTGCTGCTGGATGATAGACATGGTGGTCGCTGCGTGGTGTTTGGCGAAGCTTCCCGTCAGCGCTTATGGACTCGTGTGCTCGTGTGCAATCAAGCCAAGTGCTGGGCTGAAATGGCTTGATCTTTCGGAGACAGGATGTTCAGGGGATCACCGAGGGATATTCGGGCGCGACTCGTAAGGGCAGACTTGATCCTCGTTCTCTCGCTGTAAGGCGCCCAGCGGAAAAAACGGTAGTGAGGAGGCGGGGGACTGATGATGCGTGCCAGCCTCAAGGCGCCGAATGCCCGCCCCGCTCCGAGTGGGGCCTCCTCAGAGCTCCGCGATTGCGGTCGGAACCCCTCCACATGCGAGCCTCTTCATGACGCTGGCCTGGATAGTTGGGTCATGCTTTCTGAGAGAGAAAATCGGTAGACCAACATTCGCAAACACAAAAAAATATTCATATATATATATATAGCCTCCTTAGCTTCAACGCTCTACGAATCTCTCTTCAACTCGTCCAGCCTTCCCGCCAGGCGAAGATTCCTCTTCTCTCCACGCACATTTCTACCAGTCACGCAGTCTAAAGACTATATAGTAGCACACTGAAGTGCTTGAGGCCTTGTTAAAAGCCCCCAGACATGGCGATTGCGGTATGACCATCCCCTTGGACACCGTCAACCTCGGCTCCCAACTTACAGATAATAAATAGGCGATCGGGCAGATCTGCTCAACCGCATCCATGGCTCACAACCTGGAACAGTGTGTTCGGCTCGCGAGAAAGGCAGCCACGGTAGGAGCCAAGGTATGATGGCGTCCGCGGCCTGGTCTATCTCCACACACTCATGCTCCCCGTCACTTTCAACCTGCGTCAACCCGCTATGTTACTGACAGAGGCTAGGTCTTGTTCCTCCCGGAGGCATCTGACTATATAGCCGGCTCGCCGCAAGAGTCTCTCTCCTTAGCCAGGCCCGTAGCACAGTCACCGTTTGTCCTAGGATTGCAGTCGGTAGCGAAGACTCATCGCCTGGCCATCAATGTTGGAATTCACGTACCAGTGTCTGTCATACCAGCAACGGCCTGTGCCAATCCCGTGGTCCCTGATCAACCCGGGGACGACCCCGAGCAACACACGCAAACTAAGCTATACAACCGCACTATCTGGATCAATAGTAACGGAGATGTTTGCGAGCCGGGGAATTATGATAAACTCCATCTGTTCGATTATGGGAATCTACGAGAGAGCGCGCATACTCAAGGCGGTTCGAAGGTTATCCCTCCTTTCGATACACCTGTCGGTCGAGTTGGAAGCCTGATATGTTTCGACATGCGTTTCCCTGAGCCAGCTCTCCGCCTAGCCCAGCCCCCTGCCTCGCTAGTGTCTCAGGGATTCCAACCTGCCCATATCGTCACTTACCCGTCGGCGTTTACAATTAAGACAGGGCGTGCGCACTGGGAGCTTCTCCTGCGTGCTCGTGCTATCGAGACCCAGAGCTATGTCATTGCCGCGGCCCAGGTCGGACCTCACAATGAAAAGCGTACCAGTTATGGGCACAGCATGGCGGTAGATCCCTGGGGAAGGGTGTTATGCCATCTCGGGGGGGTTGCTGAGGACGACTCGATTGACAGCGATGCGATTGGGGCCCTAGGTTTGATAGAGATTGACCTAGAAGAGTGGGCAAGGGTCAGGAGGGAGATGCCGCTTGTCAGGAGGACGTGAGTGACCCCTTCTTTTCCGATAGACCTGCAAGTCTAGCTCTGCAACTTGATCGACTGGCGAGCAAACACTAACAGTGCTCGTGACCTAATAGGGACGTCTATCCTGAACTGTGACGTACCGTTCTCATAACGGAGCAAACGAGTTGCCGGGTGCGTGATGTCGTGGCGTAGCTGGATGTCGCGAACTCATCGAGTTAATGTGCCCAAGCCTGGTCCCGGGTGGATGCAGGCATATCGGGCCGTATTTCAGATGTACAGTGATGGAGCCGAGCGTTGGAAGCCGTGTGCATCCTGATATCATCGAAGACATGCAGGCAGGGGTAGTCAATCATCAAGCTGAAGCGCTCCCTTTCCTCCTTCAGTAGCCGGTCTGTTTTAGCGGTGCCCTGAATTCGAAGTGCCGCGGGTCCAATTCATTTCTAGCTATCAGACAGTCTCTGACACGAGACCGGAGAAGGGCCGCAACAGTAGCCATCAGCCTCCTAGGATTCAAGACGGAACAACAGACATGCATGGTCAAACCCCCAGAAGGGGACCCCTATGCCGGGTGTCGGTGATTGTTCGATTGAGCCGCAGGTGAGCTTGTAAGATGAGATATGACGAGATCCGAATCGCTTGCTTCAAGGTGAAAAATTTTTTCTGAACAGAAGCAAAGTGCAAAAGTGGAAGGAGCGATAGCCTTGGACGAGTCCCCCGCCTTCAACACAGATGGTGATAGTGACCCCCACATTTCGGCACAGCTGACATACAGGTCTGGGAGCTCTTGGTGCGATCGCCACAGCATCCCTTGAAAAATCTCGATGAGTCAAACGGGTCTGTTTGACTCAAGGAGAGGACAATCAAGATAATCAAGACAGTCAACGTCGAGACCAACGCGACTGGGGGCAAGTGGAAAAAGGAACTTTGGGGAGAGAAAAAAGGAAAGAAAGGAAAGGGACAAGAGAAGAGGGGAGGCGCTAGACATGCAGTCAATCATGTCTCTCATACTGTGATATCAAAAGGAGGGATGCAAAAGAACTGGTTGAGGAACTGCCGGGCTGAAGTACAGACGTAGCAAGCCTAACTGCTAACCTTTGGACAAACCATACCAGGCCCGAAAGAGGCGGGCTTTCTCCTCCTGGTGGCCCCCCAATGGCCTGCGGCCCTTGCCGGTGCGCAGCGACCCAGGACTCTGGTCTTGGGTGGAAGACGTCTGCACCTCCTTTAAACTTGCATTAGCTCCCTGCCGCGGCCCCCCCTGTTCGCAGTCGGCCCTTGGCTGGCCCGCTGGGCAGGCAGTCGTCCAGTTATGTCACCACACACGCCACACGCCCCCCTTCTTCCCTTTTGACATTGTGCCACGCGCACCTCCAGCCGTGGAGGGGTCCAGGTCTCACAAGTTTGTCTCCCTTCGCCCCCACCCCGGCGTAGGTCCTTGCATGCGCAGGAACAGGCGAGGAATGGCCTCCGCACGTGTGCAGATGTCAGTTCGGCCCTAGGATGCCGACTGGCGGCGAGACGGAGAAGTACGTTGTCACTCTCACTGCCTATTACGTCCCATCCATGCAAAGAACACGCGCGTGCATCGTACCGTGCAGCTGTGACGTGTTGTTGCTCCCCCGAAGCGGCAAGGGAGGCGCCACGGCCCGCCCGCCTGTCGGTCGTTCGGTGAACGAAATCGACCGACCTAGGAAACCGTCACACTGGCACGTAGGTGGAAAGTCTTGGGGGACTGGAAACGGCGAGATTGGTATGACTAAAGGGCCTACCCACTGCCAAAATCACGATTCACCTGCTGCGCGAAATCTTGCCAAAGTCTGGTGTTGAATACCATCATCAATAATCCGCCCGGTTGACCGAACTTTAGGAGCTGTGAAGCTCGTCAGGTTGCTCTTGTGCCTAATATACATACATGACAGTCTAAAAACCGAGGGGGTATCGTCTATCAACCTGGTTCCAGCCCAGCGCCAACGCATGGCCGGGGAAGGAATCCCTCCAAACACTTGCCAGAAATACACTTGTGTACAGTGTTGGGACAACAGAGAAAGGGAGCCTCGCAACTTTCCAACCCCCATCTTGACGCTGCTGTCTGGTGGCGACTTGGTCCCCGCGAAGGAACCATGCCACCTGAAAGAGGAAAAAAAGAGAGATCTGTGAGCGAAAAAGGAAATTGCAAAGAAACCGAGAAAAACAAAATACAAGTCTATATGCGATACCCGTTCTTTTCCTGATCCATATCCCTGAATTTTTGAAACCTGATCCTTAGGAGAGCAAAAAAAGAAAAAAGAAAAAAAAGGTTGAAGTAAGATATCCGATGTGTTTGCGTGAGGAAACCTGCCGAAGAGCCCCAATTCGAAACCACACGACGGCGGCGGGCCCCTGATGAAGGTAGGCCGAATTAAGGGCCGATAGGCGTGGCGTCGACCGAAGATCCCAGAATGAGACACGAAGTCCGGTTGAGTGATTCGGGATCGACGGCAGCACGTGGACGAATGAGCTAGATCCAAGTTGACTGCGCTGGTATGCGGGTCTGGGCGATAGGTGTGGGCGGGAACCAGAGCGAGCTGTATCTGTGGGCGACGTAGGCGACACTGATTCGCACGCCAACAACCACCGCTTCGGACGAGACGAATGACATGAAAAGCGAACCGCCTATGAATAACCCCGTAGCCCAAAAAGCCGCGTCGTCTAATTTTTGAACGCCATGCATCCGACAAAAGAAACACGATTTCTCTCCCCGAAAATGGAGTTCCCTGATCGCCAATCTTGCTGCTGGGAAGCAAGTGGCGAAGAGCCGTGGGGCGTGATCGTCTTGGAATGCGTATTAAATGGATGTATCGGAATGCCATATCGATCGAGACACGGCTTAGCGTTGAGATAGAGCCGACCGCGGCCCGACACATGGGTAAGTTCGATTAAATAAGGTATCGTAAGAGAAATCTCATGGTGCAATCAGAAGTAGCGGATGAGACGGAAGGGTCAGCCAGAGGCCAGAACACTCTGTCGCGACTAGGATCGCGTGCCCGTTGCAATCTCATCAACGTTGGATGCCGAGCAGTGCCGGTCGCGTGTTGCGAATTGGTCTGGCACGATTGCGCGAGATCTCGGCCAGACAGTCATGGCGGAAATGGCGCCAAAGTGGCCACGGGCTTTTACCGAGGCTTGGGAGGAGGCGGCTTGGGCACTCCGGTGGTGTCATAGGCACCACGGCCCATGTTGAAGAGGTCTTGGGATTCCCGGACAATCATTTTGAGAGTGTGTGGAGTCGTGGGCGGGAGAAACGGCTGCTACGAAATGACAAAGTCATTGTTAGCTTGCAAGTCCATCAAGTCGGAAATGGTTCCATGGTGGAGTCCGACAAATATATAAGGTCTCGCGGCCGCCGCTGCTGGAAGTTTCGGCCTCTCAAGGCAGCAGTAAGATGCACGGCATGGTAGAGCGGAAGGGAAACAGGTAGGGCATCATGTAAGCGGGCAGGGACGGTACCGCCGGGTCTGACTCACAGGTTTGGGCGGTCGGGTGTCTGGGACAGTGACGGAAGACGGTGGACCAGGATTGGCGAGAGAGTGAGGCGATGATGCGTGCGTCGCCTTGAATTCTGCCGAATGGTAGCGATGGAAGTCGGGGGGTGCCACCAGTAAGATTTTGTCGTGTATGGGATTGGAGGGAGAGCTGAGGACGGCACCAAAGGCGAGTGAGATTGATGATAGGATTCTCTTTTGCAACCACTCCGTGCTGAGATTCGAATGCGATTACAGTGGGCAAATGAGGCGCAGTGGCCAAGGTTGCATGCGAAAGACCGCGCGGGCTTTCTTGACGCCGGAATCGCTCGGGATGACGGAGCGCTTCTTGGAGAATGATCTCTGTCCTAGGAGGCCGGTGCCAGAACTCTGTGGAGATTGTTGAGGTGCTGGCTGTCTATCGCGTGGTATTGTGGTATTAACGTCTCCCGGGTTTGGCGGGCTGTCACGCACGCTGCAGGTCGGGTGCGGTTGCAGCCAGGTACTGACTGGATCGTTGGTAAAGGGGGGATCGGTAAAACAAGCTGCCAGTCGTGCGCCTGTTTCAAAAAAGTTCGAGTTGCCGGTAACGCTGCGCGTGTGTGCGAGGCGAAGGAGTGTAGTGTACGTGTTAACCGCAGCAAAAAAGGGAAGCGCCGACAAGCCAAGGGAGGAAACCCCGTGAATAGACGAGAGAATGAGGGAAGGGGGTTATTAGTTTGGATTCTGGGAGGAGGGAGGGAAAGGCGGCCTCGGGGGGGCCTCGTGTGTCTTATAAAACTTGAGTGCCTTGCGCGCAATTCCACTGCTGGGATGTGGCCAGGCAAGGGACGGAAGGGATGCGCTCGAAGACCCAAGAAAAGGAATTCCCTGCCAGGTATAGGGTACATGGGTCCCAGTTGTCTCGAGTGTCTCCGTTAGGGAAAAAATGGGCTCCCCTAAATTTTTTTTTCCCCTGCTCCCCCTTGTTGGGGTGCCTTGTCTTTCCACCTCAGTTCCTAGACGGCTGTTCTGGCGGCCATATCTGAGCAGGGGATCCCTGTCGCGATCCTTTACCACAGTAACTCAAACGACGGGACGGAGGGCGCCGTTGTACATTGTACCTCTGTGCCTTGCCCTTCGTCCCTCTAGTACCTTTGACCTACCCAGAAGCGACAATGTCATGGTCTTTGGTAGTGCATTTGGACGCCCTGGTACACACAACTCGTCGGCCTCTGGCACGGCGAACTGACCTTAATCTTCCGCTTGGGTCTACAATCTCTCACCCTCCCCCAAAAGTCTCTTTTCTTAACTTTTTTTTCTTCTCGAGGGGCAAGGTCCCCCTTCTTTCTTTTTGTTTGCCCTTTCAATTACCCCTATGTCCTCACCCTCGACGGGAACGAGGCTATCTCCAGGTCTCCCCGTCTTGCCCGGCCCCCGGCCCCCCCTCCAAAAGCCTCAAAAGCCCCAAAAGCCCCCAAAAGTGAGGCTAAATTGCTGTCTCCGTGACGTGACCCCCTCGCTTCCCTAAGCCGGTCTGAAATGCGTGGCGTAGTACGTGTAGGCAGAACTATAAGGATCCGCTAAACAGTCAGACCTCAGCATCGCAGGGATACTATTTTCTTGCGTAACGGCCGATTTGTTCGCAAGGTTGCCTGTCCGTCAGACATTGAGTAATCTGCGCCTCTGTTGACAACAAAAAATTTTCTTCGTTTTTTGCACCTCGAGCGGGTCAGTGGGACAGGGTCGGGGACAAGGGCTACCTACGGAAGCTGGGATAATCAGAACCGTCTTGGGTGTCTCTGGTGGGCTGCGCAAGCAGGGGTTTAAAGTGCCCTGACACTGCACTCCCCCCCCCCTCTTCACCACAA
The DNA here is from genome assembly GCA_021432635.1 of Thozetella sp. PMI_491. Taxonomy (NCBI): domain Eukaryota; kingdom Fungi; phylum Ascomycota; class Sordariomycetes; order Chaetosphaeriales; family Chaetosphaeriaceae; genus Thozetella; species Thozetella sp. PMI_491. Next base: position 1,006,149 of record MU270035.1, read on the forward strand.
AAAAAAGTACCTGAGGTGAGATTGGGGATACACCAGCCACATTGCTCGCCGTGCAGAGCCGATGTGGTCCTCTCGGGAACTGATCCCGTCGAGGCCCCCAATGGTTGTGACGGACACCACGACAGAGTGAACGAAATGGTAGCGTGTAATAGTAGGCGGCAAGACCAGTTACTGGTTACGCTTTGATCGCCGGAGTACCAACCCATTCGTAGGCTTCGGAAGCCTCCCCGCCGAGGACACGTACGTCCAGAGGAGGGAAGTTAGCAGCGCCAAGAGACTGAGCAGAGACCCTGACTGTCGGGTCGAAATGCTAGCGAGGCTAGCTTTTCCTTTCCGGAGAAAATATGCTAGAGACCGGGATGGCGTACCCTTGACCCTGTCCCAAATTTCAAGCAAGCTCCCCTATTGTGGAAAGAGTTTTCGCGCGTGCAGTACCGAAGGCATGTGCACTGTACGAAGCATTTGGTGTGGGATTTCCGCCGACCAAGGGAGGCAGAGGGATCGCCCATCCTTTGTTGTTCTTTGATGGGGCGCAACAGCTGGCGGGTGGACGGGATGTTGGACCCTTTCTCGCTTGGCAAGTCAAAGTTCAGAGTCGGCACAACCCGTGCGAGTGCGATTGCTTCGAGTCATGTTTCTCATTTTTTGGCTCCTTGCTCTGCTTGTCTTGATGCCGTTTGGGATGCACCAAAAAGAATCCTCTGGCGCCTTTTGAAGGGGGAAGGAGGCTGGAATGGTGGCTCTCGCCTTCTCGTCTCTCGACGCATTTCCAATTGTATTTTCTACCTGACCCATGCATGGGTTGTGATAGACCATCGTGTTCCTCTGTCCACCACGCGTAAATATGGACCTGGCTGGAGCGTCTTTGGAGGTTTCAAGCCAACGCGCCTCGAGACCCAAGCACGCACCTAACTGCTTGCTATCCTGCAAGGAAGGGCGCTAGGGACGGGACTATGGGCGCTGCCGCTGCCCGAACCCCCAACCCGGATTTGTATTGAACTGAGCTTGTCCCTTTGCTTGCGCCGACTTCATGTCGCACGGCATGCAGTGAGCCCTCCTATTCTTGGGGAGGGGGGGTGCGGAATCGCGGTTCCATTGTCGTAGCCCTATTTCTGGAACGATGCTCTCTTAGGCCTCAACGAGACCTTTGTGAATGCAATACGACATCTGTCAGCCCCTTGACCTTGGCGGTACCACGGCGGGCGGGAAGTACTCGGTGCTGCCGTGGCTGTTTGACAATGCTGTTGGGTGAGCTGGCAACATGTGTGAGGCTAACTTCTTCAGCCACATTGACTTCGAAGTACAGCTGCCGCAAAACAGTAGCAATACGTCTACTCCGTAAATGTACATTTCGGGGGCGATGCGAGGCTCAGCGCTTGACCGCCTGGCCCGTCAAACCCAAACTGGTTGCCCGGAGCGGACGGACTATGGTGCGAGGGCGGGGCTTGCAAGCGGCGGGAGGCTTACTCCGTATATCGCACGGCTATCCTGCACGGATGAGTTGGATTCGCTGATATCAGTCTGGTTCAATGAAAGCCCAGCCGCTACTGCAGGCAGTAGTATGGCATACCACGCCGAAAGCACCACCGCCCTGCCCTACGGGAGCTTGATTTCGACGATAGAACCAGGGCCCAGGACGCGATAGAGCCAGGCATCCGGAGCACACGATGAGTCAGTGTGAAGTGGATTGTCAGCTCAGGATGAGTAACTCTTGGCTTCTCTTGTGTGGTCGGCGTCTCTTGGTGGGCTCGTCCTGACGTCGTCAGATGCCCTGCATATCCGGAGGCTGAGCCATGTGGTGCTGACGGAGCTGTCTACCCTTTCAACGAGTCTCCCTTCTCCCAGGTCACCGGAACACCGAGCTCTACCGCCTCGGGCCAGGTACTGGTTTGGCTGAGTGTTCTGTGCTGCTTCGCCGATGAGATGACCGAAGAACTAGGCACATGTCGCCGAAAGGCAAAACGATGAGTCGCTTAGATTCACGACGCAATCGCGGTTGACTAGGTACAGAAAGACACCGAGGCTGACTCACTAGGCAACCTCGATTGCTGATATTCAGAATCATCGTTGGCAAACCCACGTCATCCGCACTCTTGCCATTGCACCCGTCTTGCCCGACTGCAAAGCACGCAAAGCTCCTTGGGGAGGGTAGAAGAGCCTGGTAATGCAGCCTTGTTCTTGTGCGCCGGAGGCCCAAGGACGGTGGCGGTTCGTACCCCTCCGTACAGGCGGCAGTGGAACGATGGACATAGTTTAACAGCGGAAAATGGCGAGGTGTACATACAGCAACGAGCGCACCTCTAGGGTGGCATCGCGACCCCTGTGGTCGATCTCGCCCCGCTAGCCACTCAGTTAGGACAGAAAACACCGGCACTCGACGCAGAACCAATAGTTCGGATCCCCAAGCAATGGCGCTCCCTCGCCTCCTAGTTAACCTGAGCCCGCTAACTCCTGGGCCTTACAATGCTTTGGCTGGGGCTTTTACAACATCGTCCCCCCCTGTAGTGCTTTATAGGGCATTTGATTCCGACTAGATGACGAATCAAGAATATCTCGCCTGGCTGCAGCTGGGTTCCAAGCTGTCCCGAGACCTGTACCATGTAGGACCGAAGCCTAACGTAGGTAGGCGAGCTGGGACTCGGGTTGCGGCCCAACATTGGATTCAAGAAAGTTCTTCATGCGAAGTCCTGTGCAGGGAGACGAGCGGTACCCGGGCAGTTGAAATTGGCTGAGAACTCATACCCACGCAAGTGGTTGTGATGGATCTCGGCAGGTTGCTTGGGCTGCATAGCCCCTGGGAAACCCTCCTTTTCCGACTCGGGGGTCTCCTCGTGCCTCCGACCCGCCCTCTCCTGCAAGAGAAAACTTCTAGAACGACAACCCGATAGCCGTCAGCCGCTGAACTACCGGGGGCAGGGGCTGCAGGGTGGGTCAGCTCGCCAAAACGGCCGAGTCGCGCAGCAAAAGGAGCTTGGTAACGACCTTCTGATTTCGGGGAAGGGGGTGGGGGGTTATCGTGGTTCCCACGCCTTCTGCCCGTCGACTTTACGGAGCACCCAAAGTCGGTCCAGTGTGTTGGGACATGTCGTGTGCCACTAATTACACTGGCCTCGGGCAATTCCTCACGGCCTCCTCCATCGTATGGGAGTCGTCGACGGAGGCAGGGCTCGGTTCGGGTTACAGCCTGCATCAGCTCAGCCGCCCGGGCGAGTACTTTGTGTTGCCATTTCAGCCGTCTTTCGGGTAGTGGCCCTCTCCGGTACTTGCTCGTTTTTCTTTGCTACTGCTCCCGACTCCGAGCGACTCGAGAAGCCGTAATGCATCTGTCTCAAAATAGGACCCGCTGTACGCCGTGGCAGGGCATGCTCGTCGCCCTGTCTCGTAGCCTTGCTCAATCGCCCCCTGCCACTCCGGGCGCACACCTGCCGACCACGTCGCGCCTGTGTTCGTATTATCCCAACAAGTGGTCCCAAGCTTGGCGGATGTGTCTTTTCCTCCCAAGAGGAGATTCCCAAGTCCCAGGATGAGAGAGGGAACGCGTATCCATTTTTCAAGCTCGACAGGATGAACGGGCCTGTAATTTAGAACGGACCGCAAAAACGGCGCTAGTTCTGGGCTCCTTCCCCTTTTCGTCAGTCGCGACGCGCTCGAGTTTGCAAGCACGAGTGCGCTAGGCAAGTACCGAATACCTCGGTCAACGGAATTGCCTGGACTTACCGGGGCGCTGTGACTCTCAGGCACGCGAGACTAAGGGAAACGGCGCATGGGTCCGGGGACAACGCAGATGCAGGCCGGAGCCATGTAGCCTGGGAAGTGGGCCCTTCAACCAGACTGAAGAGAGCATGTTCCTGCATTAGCCCCAGTGGAAAGGAACAAAAAAAAAAAGCGAGCCAGAACCCAACGATGTCGGGAGAGATCGCCTTCAAATTTCGGCCCCTGTCGCCATGGGTTACTTCCCAAAACTAAGCTTGAGTCAAACGGAAGGACGGGGGAAACACCTCCTCGACTCCTTAGAAGGGTTTCTGAAAATATCCAGACATGTCATCCACTACCTAAGGTAGCCTACCATGCCAAAAGGAGGAAACGGAGCAAAACGGATACCGCGCGGTGGCTTGACTCGGTTGGAGGTGACCTTTCTGGTGCCCAACTTTCGGAACAGTCTCCGGCTGGCTTCCCATGCCTGAAGTCGATCACCGGATCCACCATACGGTGTGATGTCCCGTCTCAAAGGCTGTTACTGGGCATTTTTGGGACACCAGCACCCCCGGCGGCTCGCGAAGCTCTCCTATTCACCGACACCCAACCAGTGAGAGGCGACAATGCTCGGCAGCCCTCGTCATTGACCAGTCTCACTCGCCCATCCGGAGTAGGGAACCCGCACAGCCGCCGGTCGTTCAATGCATTCCTGCCCCATCATGTGACGAAATAGATTGCCCCCTCAACCAAACGCGCCGCTTCGCGCCTCCTCTATCAAGAGAGTGAGCAGCTCTTCGCAAACCCGGCTCTCGTTGGTCTTTTCGCAGCCCTGTAGCGTGGGTTTTGCAAAACACCCACCCGCACAGGAGCCGCCGCAACGAGACGGCCCGTTTTACGAAAGGGGGGGTTGGGGGGGTTGAGATGACTCTTTTGGCCCCTGGGATGCCCGGCTTGCTGCTTCCTGCCTGCACCAGGAGCGAGCGAGCGAGTACTATGCCGTTCAGCAGGGGATGAGATTATGGTGAACGGGTTCCTACCCGCGACCCAGGGCGACCCAGACTTTCCACGAGGCTGCCCGGCTTCCATTCGGTTGGTGATGGCACATGGCACACCAACATGGCGCTGGTCCACGGCGTGCGTCCGATTGGTCCCAGGAGAAACTCGACCCACGTCTACTTGCGCCCCTTTCCTTGTTTGCCAGGCGAGGGCCGTTCTCCAGAAATTGGAAAGGGGAAAGGGGGGTTGGTTCGGCTATCAAGCACAAGACCATACCAGCGATCCGCCCATCCACCTATCGGGGCACTGGTCAACCGTCAGAGCTTGGCACACGCGCCAAGTTCGACAGCTGCCTGGTTTGCTTGCGAGACAGGAGGTATCTACTACCCCATGGACCTCTATCGATATGTATGTACGGATGGATGAGTTTGTTTTCGTCCAGTTGAAAGCCGGCCACCACGGCATCGCAGGCTAAGCATTCTTTTTCGCCCATCCACACACTCTCTATCTTGTTCCTCCGAAGCGGTGCCCTTCCAACCCCAAGGCCGAGAGATTCCCTGCACAGCGCATTTGGCTTTGTCTCTCTGATGCCCCCCTCCACCCCTTCCCGAGGGTCGGTGAGCAAACACTTGACAAAATATGAAAAGCAGGAGCTATTCTGGGCCCGGTGTGTCTGGGCCCTCACCGGGTTGGCCTTGTCGCGATGCACATGGGAGACCCCTATTCCTGGGAGGCTCATGCTGGGGTGTCGGAACAGCGCCGTCTTGGGCGGGCTGGCGAAAGGGTGGCCCAAACTGGAAATTGCGCCCTGGGGCCCCTCTACAGTGACCCACTGCCTCATGGCACATCCAAATTTCCAACGGGCCCTTGGCCAGATTGGGGACGGCTACGGTAGGGTTCCACCGCTTGGACGGACAAAGCGTCGGTGAGTTGTGGCAGACGGTGCTCCCTCAACCCCAAACCCCGACGGTCTGTAGAAAGTGGCCTCCCCCAGGCGGTGACAATGCGATAGATCCTGGCTGGTGCACCAAGAGTTGGGCGGCGGTGAGGAGGGACCTTGACTCAGGAACATTTCGCCCGCCACATTGCGAGCGAGTACGAATCGAGGCCCAGAGCATCGTAGACACCTCGTCCAGTGTAGGTACATCGGTGCTTACTATGATCGCATACGGGGTAGGCATATGTATGCTCAGTCACAGTGTATGATTGCTCTGTAGGTACCTTACCTACCTACTCGGTACGTACATAAGGTACCTTTTGCACCGAGCTGCAACCTGCCACCCGCCGCGTCTAGTCATAAACGGAAGGCTTCTAGAAGCCTGCCGGGTGTCCCAGAGAATTTTTCTAGCGCAGCAAGGATAGGCTAGTGATCCGTCACAAACGGCGCCAGAGCGGGTACCCTCCTTTCCTTGTGCTCCGTAACCCTGCTCGGGGCACTCACCCCTGTTTACCTGTCACATTTAGCCCCGACCCGGCAAACGAGGCTCGTGGGACCGGGGAAGCGTTCCGCCCATCCACGTCTTTTCTATGCGCTAGTAATTTGGTTCCCCGTGGAGGTGGTGGCTTCGAGTGACGATTTTGCTGTGGATAGCCAAGTAAGTTTTTTTGGGGGGGGGGGGGGGGGGTTTCCTTCCTCTCTCCCTCCCTCTCTTGTGTGTGGATTTCCTCCGGGTTGCGGCCTTTGTGGGATAGTGACCACCAGACCTACTAGTAGTACCCTTGGCTCCCTGGAGCTACATAGCAGGTACTCAGTAGGTAGTAGACCGACCCTCTTTGCCCCTTTGGAGACCTGTCACTCCTCGCCCGCTTCGCACTAAGGACTGGCTGCTCTCCCGGAGGAGGGTATTTCCACTATCCTCGTCCCAACAGGGGCATGCTGGGGAGCTGCTAGCCGAAGGGGATCTGCAGTGTCAGACCCGTCGAGCAGCGGGGGGCTTTCTCGCTTCTCGCCGCTGGGACCAATGACCTGGACCTTGGGGCCCTTCCCTCGCGCATCCGCCTAACAACCCATAACCCGCCAAAGGGGCACCCGCCGCCAAGGGAACTGCGCGGTAGAACAAAGCCACGGAGGCAAAGCCAACGTGGGGGTTGCCACCTGGGAATTTCCCGCCCCTGAGGATCGACAAGAACCTCTAGGATCAAGCATTTTATGCCCTCAAGAACGGCCCAAGAAACAGCAGGAACGGAAGGATACGAAGATCGGCGACTCGCAGGAGATCATGGAGATGCCTCGTGCCTTGGACGAATCTTTGTGCATCTGCCCCATTTGCCAACCGTGTCTCGTCCCTATTACTTCGCGTGGAATAGTAGCACTCCGTAGTGACCAAGATATAGGGATCGTGGTGGCCGGCCAACCGTTGTTTCGGTCTCATGCTTCCGCCCCCTGAGCCCCTTATAAAAGAGGGACCCGGGGGTTAGGGGGCTTGTTCTATTTCAGCTAGGGCCCAGCAGGACCACGAGATAAGTCAGTCCATACGACGACCGCTGGGGTCATCCCCAGGAGCCTTGGTCTCGGCTCCAACCGACACGCCAAAGCCGTTCCAGCCATCAACCCCTACCCTCTTTCCGACGCCCAGTTCTAGACACCAGGTGTGCGAGACTCGGTGAGAGCCTAAATGTGCGGTTCGTGGCATCGGGGAGTGCCGTTGCTCGAAGAGGTCTAGTCATTTAGTAGCAAAACCGCCGACAAAGTCGCCGTGCCGTGTCACTTGTTCTCTCGCCCAATGCCTTATCAGCCGGGATTTGCTACCCACGTACCGCACACGCTAACCAGTCCAATTCCCTTTCTCCTGGTGCCATGTTGCTCTTCTGCCACCCCGGGCCGTAGTCTCCGCTTGAAATCAACCACTGCTCGCGCTCGTCGTGCCTAGCTTAACGCCTCGATCGCCTTGTATGTATCGAGGTCTAAGTATGTCAACATTGCTAATTTCGGTCGTCTCCGTCAGGATAGGTAGCCAGGTATTGGTACGGGGCGGGTCCCCCGGTGCGAGCCCGTTCCTGCCGTCGTGTCGCCGACGTCACTAGCCAACACTAGACTACCACGCGGAAATACGAAATAAGCCCCCAGGCGGCGAGCTTCCCGACTTGTCATTGTAGCGAGGCCTAGGGCAGCATTGATGAGACTACCCTGCAGCTAGATTAATAGAGGTAACGCTTTGCCTCCTACGCCAACTTTACGCCGTTGCTGAGCCGGGCATCTACCAAAGGTCACCACGGCGCCGTTGTTGAAAAGTAAACGAACACGGGGGAAGGGGGCAGGCACCAAGGCATAGAGCCACCGGAACACGGATAATGAGAGCCAAACAGGAAGGGAGCGAGAAGCATGACTGGGCTTATCAGCTTTGCCAACATGTTGCGGGCTCGAGCAAGCCCTTCTTCTATTGCAAGGCCACAGCTAGTTTGTGAGCCCCCTTCGACGCTCTACAAGTCGCCGAGGCTGCGTATATTTCGACTTAAAGGCTGTGAGGCTAGAAAAAGTACACTGCCTAGCTAGAGAGCGGCGCGATTACCTCGACCGCACGTTCCACCACTGATCTGACACGATCCGAGAAGACGCGACTGTTGCACTCCACTTCTAAGTCCTCCAGCCAAATTTTGGCCTCCATTTTGTCTACTTTGATCGAAACCCCGGGAACGGGGATGCCTAGCTTGTGTAGCCGTGCCAGCTCTCTCTGTTGTCTGGCCTCAAGGGCCTTCCCCCCCTGTTCGTCATCCTCGGATACCTCCATGGATGTGTCGGAAGCATTCTCTTCTTTGAGTCTCTCGGTCCCTCCGTGCAACTTCTCTGGGGCTTTTATAGAGGAAGGCAGTTTAGGATTTTCGATAGGGGCTACGTTGTCAGCCCCGAACTGTGCCTCCAAGAACATGAAGAGCCGCTCTAGCCGCTCTTCTGGAGTTAAGCGTGCATGGAGGTTCCGCTGTGGCAGGGTAAAGACGTCCGGGGATTGCGAGTGTGAATGTTTCGTTGTGGAACCTGCCATGGGTTAGCTTCTGCAACTCCAGCTGTGGCGAGGGGAGATCCTAGAGGGAGGGACGGGAGGGACGGGAGAAAGGGAGAAAGGGAGAAAGGGTGGAGCGAAGAGAGCGTACGTTTAACCGCGGCTGGGCTGCTTTCGACGCTGAGCAAGACGGCCATTACGGCGTCGGCGATACCATCATTCACCATGTTGCCCTCCCATTCCAACTCGACTTCCCCGTTCGCGCGATAGCGAACAGTGACGCAGCTCATGACGTAGTATGCAGCGATGACTTCTTCAGCTAGACCATACTCCTCCTCTTCCTGCATTCCATCGTCTCCGTCCACTTCGTCTACACGAGTTTTCTTTGAGGACGGTAGCTCTTCGACGGTTCCGAAGGTGCTCTCCAGGCTCCACTTGACGAGCTCAATGCCGGCGGCGCTGAGCTTGAGCCGCTGCTTGCAAGTAATCATAGTGGTGGTCAGGCCAGCGTACTCCCGGAGGTCTTCTGGGGCCATCAGGGACATCTTAAAGTCGTTCTGTACCAATACCCCCGTAAGAAGGGATGGCTCTTGGCTGGAAACAGTTGCGTCTTTAATCGGCGGTGGTACCGAGGCGAGCTTGCCGACGACCTTGGCGGTCTTATCTGCCTTGAATGGAATGCGGAGCTCCTCGCAGTTCCTCGGGCTGTAGACCTTGACCTTGTTGGTCTTGTTGGCATTCAGCGACAGCAGTTTGGACTTCAGGCGCATCATGTTGTGTTGTTCTCCATGGACGAGAATCTGTCCGGGTTAGCATAGCATCCATTATGGTTGGGGGGTAGGAAGACTGACCACCACTGGGGCGGCCACCTCCTCAATGAACTCTCTGTTCTCCGTGCCATCCACATGAGCGGCGAAGGAGTACTCCTGGACGGTACACCGACGAGGAATCAAGACCTTCTCGCTATCACCGCCCGGTGCCTTCCTAGCACCTGCCGTATTCCTCGACATGACCGCCTGGATCTGGTCTGGTTCCTGCATGATCTGCTTGGCCATGGTTCCCTCAACACTGTAGCCAGTGATGATGACACCATTCTTGTCGCTGGGCGCCCAGCGCTCGAGGAGTTCCCGGCTAACGCCGTTCTGAAGCATACCTGGGGTTGCGATCATCACACATCCGCCTACGTCATCAAATCGATCCAGATTTTTGAGGGAGCGGATGTATTTGAAGTCCCATGGCCCTCCTTTGCCCGCACTACCGCCAGAAGACTCTGCCTCGGCCATCCTCTCTCGGAACAGCCGCTTTATGTTGTCATTCATGGCTCCAACGTAGGTCTGGTAAATGACCATACACTTGCGAGCCAAATTGCTGGCGTAGTAGATGGGGTACTTCTGGTACGCGGGATGCTTGCCCCAGTACTCATCCAGGATCAAGAAGAGCTCCTGGGCCCTTCCAAGAGCAAATACCGGCAGCAAGGCGCGGCCGCCTCGATTCAGGATGCCTGTGATAGACTTCATGAGCGCCTGTTCTCGCTCGAGACGGGGGACGTGCGATGCGATGCCATATGTGGACTCAGTGATAAGCACATCGATCTTGACACCCCTGGGAACTTCGGCAGATACAAGATGCCTGTCCTGCTCGCGGGAGTAGTCTCCTGTGAAAAGGATTTTTAACCCGGCAATCTCGATGAGGAACATTGCCGCCCCCAGCACGTGGCCGGCCGGATAAGGTGTGATTCGGATTGAAGAGATAGTATGGGTGGTATGGTAATCGATAGCCTCGATCTGGGGGAAGGTGTTGAGGAGATCCTGCTCGGTGTAGACAGGCTGGGAGGTCGGGTTGGACGAGGTATTGCCCACCCGGACACTGTCTTGAATCAGCCATTTGTAGATGGCCTTGGTGGGATGGGTCATGAAGACCCTGCCTCTGAAATTTGTCTTCGCCAAAACATATGGGAGGGAAGCAGCGTGGTCGATATGAAAACTGAATCGGTTAGTCCAAGTGGCTTGTCAGGGCAGGGGAGGTGCGGGAGCGAGTGCGGTATAGGACGAAATGGATGCCAGGAAGCATGGGTGGGAGAGGGTGAAAATCACAGGCCGCATAGAATAGTGAGCTGGCAGAAGGTGGGCAATGTAGCGGCAAGGCATTGTATTTTGGTATCTGAATACATCGGTGAACACATAACTGCCTCCGGCGTGCCGTGGAAGCCAGATCGCTACCCACCGCCGCGCCGTAGCACAAGCGTCACAGACCCAAAGCCGCCTTCTAACCAAGAGCACAACGGAAAGAAAGCAGTGGGGGAACGGTCGCGTCTGTTTTAGTATGGAAGAGGGGTATCGCGCGCAGGGGAGCTTACTGGCTGATTAGGAGCACATCAACCGTGCTCAGATCGAAGTCGTCGAAGAAGGGGAGCGCGGCGAGGCCATCGTAGGCAGGGTGCTGCCCAGCATCAAGCTATACATGGTAAAATGTGGAAATCAGCATAGCTGTGTAGGTGATAGACACTGGATACGACCCACCATGACCGTCTTCCCTTTGTATTGGATGATGTGACATGATCTTCCAACCTCGTTGCCGCCGCCGAGGCACAGAAACATGAGCTCATCTGCCGGGTCGACAGGTTCCTCGGGGCTTTCTGATACCATAGCCGAGGCCTTTCTCTTGGACGCCATTGTGTCTTGGCCCAAGCCAGAGAGCCAGAAATCCAGCTATGGCTTTCGCGGGGGAGGAACTCAGGGACGGGCGACGGCCGAAAGTTCGCGATAGGGCATTCGTCTCTCAAGCTGCCGTTCGCGGTCCGCAGGCAATTGACTGCGCGCAACCGGTCGTTAAGGCAAGCACACGAGTTCCTATGGAAGCTTCCAAATGGGCTGCAATCCCTCAGGCATATACAGTAGGGCGCATTTGAGGCGGAAGAAGAGGTGAAGCGCAAAGTGGGTTAGGATCTAGATGTGCAGGAGGAATCCGACTGTACGAAAGCCAAGGGAAGAGACGCGCCAAGCTGCGGCTCACATAAAAGCGGGTCTCCAGGAAGAGGTTCAACTTTCGCCTATTCAGAAGGACAACAATAGCTCTCTCCAGCGAGACGATCACTACATCGCTAAAAAATCCACCCAAGCCAAGAAGTCTTAGAGTCAGTTGCAATTCTCATCTACCGCGAAGGATATTAGTTTCTTTCAAGCCCGAGATCTACCGCGCTGACCCATACCAAAGTCAACAAATTGCCGACGTGCACGTGCCGCATAAGTATCACGTGACCAGAACGAGCGCGCTCACGTTCGCCTTCGTCGAGAGTCTGCGAATTTGGCCCCGGAGTCGATTTGCGTCCAGAGCGGCCCCATTCATCAAGACTTCGCGCGCCGGCTCGTTTCCCAGCCGAAACAGCCTCCTGGCAATCAGATAATCGCTCTCAGTCGTGTTTCCCTTTCAAGCGGCGACGAGGCAGGCACTTCCATCGGATGGGCGGCGTCGACGAAGGAAGCTCGACCGCGGCGTTCGTTGCCCAGGTTTGACAATTTGACTTGGCCGGCTCTTGGACAATCAGCCCGTCGCTCTTGTCGCAACGTCTTCCGCCATGGCGCAACCCCAGTCGCAGTTCCCTCAGCATATGGCCCCTAGAGCCTTTTCGCCTCAACACTCGCCTTCTCCCAGCGGCATGCCTCAGCCAGCGCCCCAGGCTGTTGCAGCCACGCCGCTTTCGATGCCATCCAACAAACGACCGCGGACAGATTCACCCGCGAATTCACAGCCGACCACCCCTTACATACCGTCACCATACAACGCAAGCCCTGCCGGCCAAACTCCACCCTCGATGGCCTCCTCCCCGGCACCTTACTCGACCCTTCCAGCCTTGAGCCTTCCCTCTGCTGTCCCGACTCCCACGGCGACTCCCCAACCCCAGACCCCATTCCCCAACAGCGCCGCGCCTCCTGGCCCGATGTCGACTCTTAATCTTCCTACTCTCACTCCGGTGTCCCCAATAACCCCGACAGTCCCGGCCGCTGGCTCGTTCACGACTGCGACAATGGCTCTCGCCCAACCTCCTCAGGCACCCCAGACCCCGGGCGCGATGGGGCCGCCTCCATCCAGACCAGCGCCGGCGGAGCGACATACGAAAGAATACGAGTATGACGTGTCGGACTCGCTAGCTGGTACAGGCATCGACCTGCGCGCCGAGGAACAGTTCCTGGCTGATTACTACGCTGGCAACTTTGCCTCGGATTCGCGAACTGGATTCCCCGCCAACGCCCCAGGCAGCAAATCATCCTTCTACGGCGCTGGAGTTGCCAATCAGCCCGCCCAGGACTCGAAGCCCAGGACACATGAACAGTTGGTAGCCGAAACCGCTGAAAAGGCCTGGGCCGAATCGGCGGCGCGCTTGGCTACTTCTCGTCTTGACGAGATGAAGAATCCCTTCCTCATGTTATCTTTACTACACAAAAGAGTTGAAAAGATCGCCAAGGAACACAAGCTCGAGGTGAACTTGGACACCAAAGGTGGGGTTCCAACCCTAGGGCGCATGCGACAGCCCCAGGATTTCCCCAGCCAGCCTACCGTCACCGTCTCAACGAAGGTCGGGCCGGACGGAACCATGGTTACAACCACCGGGTCATGGATTCCCCATGACGCACATTTGATTGACCAGTTGGCTCTCCTCTCTATCGCAACTAAACACCGGCTCCACGAGAGGCTTGAAGACAGCTACAAGCTGGCTGTGGACAGACAGGCCTCGTCTCATGGCGAAATACCAGTAGAGTGGGCTGATGCTGCTGCACCACTGAGCACAGCAGCCGCCGCCATTCAGGGTGATCCGGTTCCCAACAGGAAGCGTACGCAAACCGCACACTCTGAAGTCCCTAGATAGCACGAAATTGGGTTGCTAATGCCTTCAATAGGTTCGTTCAGCGCATTCGCCGCGGCGACTGGTAGTTCACACGGCCAAGGTGCCAAATCAGCCAACTTAGCCGGCGTCATGAGAGAAGTGGGCAAGGGGGACCGCTCGGCCGAGGAAGAGAGGCTGCGTAAGCGCCAAAGACGTCTGAATCCGGAGGCTGCAGCGCCTGCATCCCGGGCCGGATCTGTTGCCCCGGGTACTCCCGGATCCGTCGCACCCGAGCCAGACAAGGCACCGACCAAAGGGCAGAAGAAAAACGCGGCCGCCTCTCGCCTAGCTGAAGCATCTAGTACAGCGAGCGCGAATCAGACTTTGGCCGCTCTTATGGGTGGCTTTGGCGGGAAGAAGAAGGGCAAATCCTACTCATGGATGATGTCGTCAGGCGGCAGTGGCACAAGCACACCAAGACCCAGTGCGCAGCCAGGAGGCTCATCCGCCGCGGCTACTCCGAAGCCCCCGGAGAAGACAAATCTGACGCAAGAAGGTCGATACCGACTCGGCACGTGGCGCGAAGATGGCGAGAAAGGCAAGGGTGTCCAGCTGCGAGACTGGGTTGCTGCCTTGGAACTGGAGGGCATTGAGTCGAGAGCCATCCAGGAAGCATATGCCAAGCTGGATGAGTCTGCCAAGTAACCGCGACCAGCTTGGTTTGCGTGCGCGTTGTATTTACATGTCTCAGTATTACTATTAGCCTGGCGTTGCAGGTGGTCATTGGGGAGGGCGGCTTTTACATCGTCTACAACTAGAAGGACGGCAATAGGCTGCTCACGGGGATGGGGGTGGGCGCGCAACCAAGCAAGCAGAATATATGCTCGTCCCAGTCTAATCAAGTCGTGGAGGAGCGAAAGTAAATAAAGAGTATTTGGAGCGGGCAAGGAACCGAGGCCAGTACTGCATGAATCACCAGCCGTGCCGATGAATGTGTCCGGCTGTGGTGCGAGCAGGTGTCCCCTTGCAGAGCACGATAACTGTCTAGGATTCACATGGCGTCTTGGAAGTCAGCCATTCTGTGTGGATTGCCGGGCACAGCAGCCCTGAACTATATGAAGCTAGCGAGACCCTCCACCTGCCTATACAGTAGGTACAACTGGAAGTTAGAAAATCCAAACGCCAGGCGCTAATGCAAAGTCGGCCCGGTTACGCAGCCACAACTGTACAGTCGGTTCTAACAGAGCAACGGGACGACTACATGAACAAGCCTGACAAAAGCTGCCCCCGTCCTCGCTCTGTGTGTGTGTGCATATGTGTCAAGGCCTCCCTTTGGCTTCGGTCGTTTTGCTTTTTGATCCAGTTAATAGAAAGCAAGACCGACATCTCCCTCCTTACTCATTCTCACCCCGTAGCCTCAGCCTAGTCTCGTCATAGACCCGCCAAGGTCTCGTCACGACACGCCGAGTGTGCTTAGAAGTGATATCGTACAAGGCCAATACTGTTCGGGACTGCAGCTGACGGTTTTCAGCGCCACTTGCAGCTACCACCACTATATGCCTAGGCTCCGTATCCGGAGGCATCCAACTTATCATCGCCACCAAGAACTCTGTAGTCCGTACATGAAGGAGGTCAGCAAGAAGCCCGTCTGCAATGCAAGGCTCGCATATCCGCGTCGAGGTCGGTTGTGTGTAACAGGGTGCGGAAAGGGGAAAAGGGAAAGAGAGGGTTTCATACGAGAACTGCTTGACCAAATATCCTTCGCCGCCCTGCTCTAGATCAATGTTGAAAACATAGAAACCTCCGTCGCTTGTCACCACCATGACTTGTGGTGAGTTGCTGCTCATAGCTACAACACTGCGAAGAGGATTGGACGACCCTCCCGCCAGAGTACTGCCTCGGGGCGACGCCGTGTTAGTAGCCTTGGGGATCTTGATGTAAGCAAAGTCTCGAGTGGGCTCCCACATCTCTGTCACTGTCTGCGGCAAGTAGGAACCCACTACGCCGGCGACGCTGCGGCCCATGATTTGCGACGACCGACGCAGCATGCTGCTAAAGGAGCCACTCTGCCTCCTGTGCGTGGCTGATGCGGCGCCATTGCCACCCCCAACCCCCGGCGCGCTGCCAGTGCCGGTCTGCTCGGTCGCCTCGCTGCGCGGCGAGCCTGCGGTGCTACCAGGCGAATTATCTGCACTATCGTAGCTCCTTGACCGCGACCACCTATTCTCGCGCGGCGAGCCAGGTTCTGGAGCGGGCAGAGCGGCGCCGCCTTGCACGCTGCCTCCTTGTGGAGCCGCAAGACGGAAGATGTGCACCGTGTCCGATGTAGACGAGACGCACAGCAGAGTAGAACTGAGGTTGAAGGACATGCTGTAAATGGTGGAAGGGTATGTGCCACGCCGAAATTGATAGAGCTTTTGCCCCTTGGGCATGCTGAAGACGCGGATGATAGTGCCCGTCTCGGATGCTGTTGCAAGCACTGTACCCTCGCTATTGACGGCGATACAGCTCAGAGGTGATCGGTGCGCCTCGACCACATTGAGAGCCTTTAGGGTGCTCGCATCGAAAATCAGGACGTCGCCCGAGGTTGGGGGTACATAGTTGGACAGGGGCGGTGCATGCGCTGGCCGCTTGTCCCCTTGGTCCTCACGTGGTTTCGGCAAGGGATATGCGATGTAGCAATTCTCAGACGAGGGAGACAGGGCGCAGATGGCGTTCGGGTTCGGGGAGGTAGCGATAGTAAAGAGGAGGCTCATGTTGGAGATATCGTATAGGTAGATCTCCTCCTCAAGCACCACGGCCAGCCGCTTGCGGTTCAGGCGCACCGCCAGCACAGCGGACGGAAAGGTGAGCTCGCAGATGATGGAAGCGCGCTTTGTGTTCTGGATGATCAGGTGGCGGGGCGAGAGAATCAACGCCACCAGGGAGGTGGAGAAGAGCATTTCGATGATGGACACATTGCCCTCATCGCCGCTGAAAATCTTGGAGAAGGGATCGGTATGGTAAATTCGGAAGCCTTTCGAGGTCCCTGTCCATCGACGAAATTAGAATACCATGCAGGTTTAGGGAAAGGAGAGGAGGAAGGGCGACGGCTCGTGTGGCTCAGGGCACAAAAAAGCGAGGAGGAGAGGGCAGGCTACTCACCTACAGCAAGGCAGCTGTGGTCCTGGTTGAATGTGATGAAGTTGAGCGATGGGCCAGCCATGACGGTGACCGTCGCCGAGGCTTCTGTCGCGTGTTTGTCTTCGAAATCCGTGGCAGGGTTGGGATCGAGCCGGCAGAGAAGGTAGGCGAAAGAAAGGGCAGCAGGCAGCGATTCTGCCTATCTCTGCGATGTAGACGTTGATTCTTGCGCTGTGGAGATAGCCGACAATCCCGTCTCCCTCTTGTTCCTTCTTCCTTACTTCTCCTCTCCGTATTCCCAGTCTCTCCCTCCGTCTGTCGTACAGGCGCGTGCGCAGGCACACATGTACTGCCTCTTCTATCCCACCTTCTTCTTGCTCTCTTCCTTGCTTGCTCTAACTTGCTGCCTCCCTCGCGCCTTCTCTCTTTCCTTCTCCCAAGTAGGCGCCTTCAGCAAGTCGGCTGAGAATCGGAGAGAGGGGGAGAGAATTCTAGTTTGATGGTGACAGGCTCATCGAGGCGCCGAGCTGGCGATGATAACGGTACGGTTGAGGGAGGAACCTCCTACCAAGAGGCGGTTCCAAGAGGCGGGGCTGGGAAGAGGGAGCTGCAGGCGGGAAGCTCTGACGCAGTCGCTCTTGTGCCTCCAAGCTCCAAAATCCAGCCAAACCTGAGTCGAAGAAAGGAGCTCGGGCCACCCGCTAGTACTGTATCTACCTCCTCTCTTTACTACCAAGTTACCTTGCCCTACAGAATGCATACAGTACATGGCCTATGATGATACAGGGATACTCGCCTCCCCATCCCGTAAGAAAAACAGGGCGGGTCATCCGTAGTGTGTTGCGGGGCGTGTCGTGCATAGGTAGGTCCTGTACACTCAGTACCTTGGAAACAGATATGGCAATCTCTGTAGTCATGCTGCGTGTCGCCATTTCAATGTCACTCGCCCAGCCCTACGGATTTCCTCCTCAGCGGAAACCTATGTTCGGCCACATTTAAGAAGAAAAAATAGGCTAGCTCCGACCCTGCTGTGTGTCAGGACGGTGTGCGATCAGACAAGGCAGACAAGGCATCTGCTTTGGCGAGTTTACTCGGGGCCGGATTGAGGATATGGTATTCGCCATCCCCTCATCCACGTTGAATCGACCAGATAGATCCAGCATCATGACAGTGCAGAACTTCACCCATGCAGGACACGGCGTCAGGTGACTGTCAAGCAGATTCAACGCTACATATGGAGACACCAGTGGTGCCAGGGAAGGGTGTAGACGACGAAATAATCGCGTAATATAACGGCAGCTCCAAAGAAAAGAAGGATATTTGGCATTTTGCATATCGTGTCCCGCAGCCCGCAACAGTTTGTTCGTAAGTTGCAACCCAATAATACCTCGATAATAGCCCAAGCTCCCTGTTCCATTGCCCTAGCCCATATCCCAGCTCCCTCATTCATCCTTGGATCGACTACGTCGACCACGACCGGTAACGGCAAAGTGCCCCAAACTCACACAATGCTTAGGCGCACTCTAGGCATATATGTCAACGCCTAGGAGCACAAATGAACCAGGAACGTGCAAACAAGTCCACGGGCCTTGGGACAGCCACAACCCCCCACGACCAAGCCAGGTTCCCAATATCCTGCTTCGTAGAGCATATCCTCCACACGAACGCAAGCCAATCCGCAGCATGCATACTGTCGTCAAGTGAGAGAAGAAAGGCCGACGGGTGGCCATGAATGAATCGAATAATAGAAAGGCGACGCATCGCCTAAACGTCGTCCATGTAATGCCGGCCCCTCCCGTATACTCTGCGGCCCGCGCCTTGGCACGACAGTGTACTCATCGTAGCTCGCGGCCGGGCTCCCAGTGCAAAAAAGGCCCGTCTGAGCAGAACGGGGGGCGGTGCCGGCTCGTTGGTAACCACGGGCGAGATGGTGGGAGCGCGCTGGTAGGTAGGCTCCGCAGCTGTCGAATATAGCCACGGTCTTCCTGAGCCCGCCAGTACTTCCCGAAGGACTTCAGCAGGCCTCATCATCTCGCGTAAGGCCGATTCATCAACGCGATTTCTCTTGCAATCTCGGGCCATTCGAGCTCCCTCTTACCACCAAACCCCGGTTGGGCGGACGCTGTAGCTCTCCTCTTGCCAAGCAACTCCTCCCACTTAAGGAGCTCGTACGCAAATCGCAGGTGCGGCTGAATTATCACATTCAACCGGCGCGCGCGGACGAAGCAGTAGGCTCGAGGGAAAGACATGTCAAGCTCCCGCATGACTTCAGCGATGCATATGGTGGCGCTTCGCGACACACCGACCCGGCAATGAACCAGGGTAGCGGTACCGTTCCGCCGGCCTCGATCTGCGGGGTCGACTTGTCAGCATCTCGCTATTCGCTCAAGGTCTAAGAGGTTCTCTTCTTCTATTCTCCAGCAGCGGCGGTGGGCTCGCCGGTTCCGGGTGTTCACTTACCAATGAACTCCAAACATCTTTCAAACTCATCGGTCAATGGGTCGATGCCGTTATCCTGCACCCCCTGCACGGTACAAGTGTTCTCCGGGCCCCATTCCTCTAGCTCACCATCTCTCCACATGGCCATCTCTCCGACGCTCAAGATCTGGCCGATGCCCAAAGCCTTGAGAAGATCCGGGTTGTTCGCGTGGCCTAAGTTCCCGAGGTACATGTAGTCCATGATCCGGCTAGGAAGGGAGCCATCGAGGCCAGGCAGCCACCGAGGCTCATCTTTGATCAAAGCAGTGATGGCGGGGAGACTCTTGTCAACACAGGCGGGTGATTCATGCAGAAGCCGCGGCGCAATCGCCGTCAACAGCGCGACGTCGGTAGGGTAAGCGAAGAAATTCCTCTGCATAGTTGTGTGAAGGTTGAGCCATGCATCGGGCACCAGCCGCCCCGTGCTAAAGCTATAGTAGGCAAGACCGAGCATCGTGGATTCTGTGTAGCCATCGGCACAGTGGATCAGGACCTTTCGAGGGCGGAGGTTGAAATGGGAAAGGTCTGCCATGTGGATGTCCCCATCAGCATCACTCTGTGGCTTGGGATAGGAAGGATGGGTCCCGTGTGCCAGGTGGTATATCCACCTGCAGGACTCGAGAATGGCGTCTGCCTCAGCGTGGGACCAGGTCGGCGCAAGAATGCTCCCAGACGAGGGAAAGTCGATTCTTCGGGCTTTGGAGCCCTCGCAGACGGCCTGGAAAGCAGCGGGGTTCAGTCGGCCGGTATCTGTGCACTCGACCAAAACATCATACTCTTCCTCCTCGTCTTCTGGCAGCGTGGGACCTAGCCAAACATTATGGGAGATCTCAGACGCCTTCGTCATGGTGTACATCTCGCTCCGCTCCTGGTCGGCGAAGCTCAGAACGTTGCCCGTTAGATGGCCAGCCGCGTCGACCACGACAAGCTCAGGGTAAACTTCTTCAAATATGGAGAAGAGGCCGGGACAAATAAAAGTGTTGTAAATGGGTAGGTCATGATTTTGTGCTTCGTGCTTGTCACGCCACGACTGCTGGGCAGCAGCCAGGTCCCAGCCCACTCGTCGGACCAAGGCTTCGTCCTCTCCATATACAATGATATCGGAAGTCATGGCGCATTTCGTGGATTGGATCTGGAAGTTTCGAACCGAAAACCCGTCTTTGGGGTCCACGTCGAGGAACTCGGGAGGTTGGCCAGGGTGTAACACCTCTTGTGGTGCAATGGCTCCCTTCAGCCGAGCTACGCTCAGGTCGCCATCCGCTTTCACAAGGGTGATTCCGCGCAGGCAGTAGGGGGTCCTCCGCAGGCCGCGGCGGCGGCTAAAGAAGGCCATCTGAATGTGGTTATTCGGATGCAGGCCATGAAACCAAGGGAAGACCAGCGCTGGGTCTGGAAGCGGCTGCCGGGCCTGGAAGTCCAGGGCATCTGCCATCTCCGCTGGGTTGATTCGGTACATGGACAATGGCCCGGAATCGATGCGAGGGTACTTGTCCGGTGGGAAGAGCAAGGAAGCCTGGGGTTGCTCGGTATCCTTCCCGGGGGACGGCGGCGGCGTGGTCGGCTCATCATGCGGGACTGGGCCTGGGGGGCACACCGGTATGTGCTTATTCGGTACCGGCGTCGTGCATGGCGCAGTCTGGGAATTGATGGCCTCCAGTGTGATGGGGGAGGAGAGAGGGCCAATGTTGGACGCCGCCCGATGAGGGGCGAGGGGTCGTGGGAGTGCAACCGTGGCCATGATGGTCGACATAGCTGTGTAGTCTCGTATATCTCGGGATGAATAAAGAGGCGGCGATGGTATTCACGATCTCTCGCTGTTGGGGATCGCACGTCGTTTGCAGTCTCGTGCCAATACAGGGGCGAGAGGGCGGGGGCCAAGTCCGTAGGCCCTTTCGTGCACAGGCAGCCGACACAGGTCGTACCGGCTGGCCGCGTCCGCGGTTCACAGTATGGTGCTGGTGAGGCCGATTGGAGGGGAGGAGTTCGGGCCTCACAGCATGCGTTCAGATAGATTCGGATATTGAAAAGGGAGGTTTCGAGAGAGGTCGGCCAGGTCCAACACCCCGTCTCGAGTAGTGATCTTGATGAGGGGACGGCATGTATTGTGTAGCAGCCTTATCGCAGACCCCTGCCGTTAGCAAGGAACCGATCACCAATGGCAAGCCACGGCAGGGGAAGGATGAGCAGCAGCGGCAGATAAGACAGAACTCAACACACACCCCAGGACGCCAGGCGAATCTTGGACAGGCCTCGAGAGTGAGAGTGCAGGCAAGACAAGAGACGGCCAAACAATGATGGACAGTGAGCGGCAGGCCTGTGCCAAAACCCACATACGCCACTGCGAGCCAGCCGATGCTGTCCGTCTAGCTAGGTGGTAGGTAGGCAAGGTAAGCCGCGCTGCCGAGCGGGGAAGCGTTGGCGTGCTAAATCGCCAGGGTTCTCCTTGGAATCCAGTGCGCGTCGAAACGCCTAGGCATGGGCGGGGGGGAGGCGGGGGGGGGCAAGTGGGGAAGGAAGATGTGGGTTGGTTGGGATCTGAGGAAATGGAGTGTGATGGCCACGAGCGGAGGAGGGTGTCAGCCGCCGTGGCAAGCGCGAAGGCAAGCTTGTATATACATACACCTTTCACCCGTCCAGTTGCCAGACAAACTAGGTTCTTCGGGGCTCGCGTACCATCTGCAGTGCCCGAGGTGGGATCGGCGAGACGCAGGCGTGGCGGCAAATCTAGGTGCAGGCGAGGAGGTGTTGTGTGCGCGTGTGTGTGTGTGTGTGTGTGTGGTTGTCCACGGGAAGGCAACTAGCAACAACAGGGGAGACGAGCAGAGAGTGAGCACCGCTAAGCTACGTACCTTTACAGTGAGCGAAGGGAGAGTAGCCCAGAGAAGGGAGGAGGCAAAAGAGACAAAAAAGATGAAAACGCAGCGACTAGAGAGAAGGGGGGGAGGAGAAAAGGAAAAGGCGGGGGAGGTTTACTAGGAGACAGAAACGAGGCTGATAAGGCGAGATTGCATGAACAACTTTCTCATATCGCACCAGTAGTTGATTGCACCAGGAAAGCTGCAGTACACTAGAACCGCACATACAGGGCGCAGAAGAGAGGGCGAAAGCAGGTGGTTGGACATCTTCCTCCGCTTTTCGACGCCCCTCGGATGCTCTTGGACGCCCGATGTTCCCAAAGGCCCCTGGGGCGGATAGGACGCCGATGAGGAGGAGGGGTGATTATCCCCGCCCGTCATGGCGGCTTGTTAGTGTGGAACACTACCGAGGGGGGGCGCTTCCGCAGCACGACTGGGCACAGGGAATGGATGGTGCCTCCGATGCACGCGAACACAGCGTCAGGAACCCCCAAGCTCATCCAGCATGAAATTACATGACCCCCGACTCGCCGGCATGCTTCCCTTCTCTTCCTGGCAAACAAGCTCGGGTCACCACCCCAGAACCTAATTCCAGGAACAAGTTGGCCGGTGTCGCCTGGTGTGAGCATCCGAGAGAGTGGCGCAATTGGGGGAGGAGGTAGGTAGGTTACTAGTAGTAGAAAGTGCAAGGCCCCTTGGCCTGCGCGGCGGACCCTGGCAACCTGGCTTGCTTGGGAGCTTCCCATCTGGCGCGGGCAAGATGGGCGAGACGGGCAAGACGAGCAAGACGGGCAAGGCGGGGTCGAGAGGAAAGAGCACAGGGGCCCACTACAGATACTGCCAGTTTCGCTTTAGCCCCCGCTGAAGGCTTGGCCCAGCCAATAAGCATGCTCACGGCTACTCCAGATTGGAGATGCTTCCCTGGCCTTTGCAGGGATAGCGGCATATGGCAGAGCAGGAAGCAGCCAGTCAGTGGGCCGCGAGTGGCAAAAAAAGCTTGTGTGATGAGTTAAACTGCCCGCAGCGGTGCGCTGCTGCGACCTCAACCGTCGTACAATAAGGTATGTGTACATCTGCCCGACTCACTCGACGGGTTTGCTGCTTGGCGGATAGGCTTTGGCCGATGACAGCCCGCCCGACGAGCATCGAGGGCACTGAAGGCATCAAAGGGGCTCGTCACGACGGCGCCGCCCGAATCCTGCCGGCCCACTACCTCCCTACTACGTATAATCCACACCCTGTATGTTTGTTAGCTTGAGAATTGAAATGCCACTGTCTCACAATCGCTGTTATAGGCCACACAAAGGATGCAGAGAGCAAGCATACCGGGCTGGGAGAACGGAAAGGGGCCAGCAGCGGCAGACAAGGGCCGGGAGCGGGCCAAGGAGGCCAACAGCGTACCAAAGGAACAGAAGTGAGCCAAAAGAGCCATCAAGCCTTCAAACCCAGCGACCTTGGTCCTGTGCCGGGCTAGCAAACATACAAGCGGTGGATTGTATGTAGGAAGTACGCGCGACTAGGCATGCAGCCCGCCGCGCCCGCACCGCGCACCATCCCACTTGCGTAGTAGACGATCGCCAAAGCCGTGGTCGGGTGGGCAAAGTGGGCTGGTGGGCTCAGGGGATCGATCAGTAGGGTATTTACTTGTACTTGCCTACCTTAACTTAGTGGAGCCCTTGTGGGGACAGCCCGCCCCGTTTGCGGGAGCATGGTGTTTGCGGGGCCGCTGCGCTAGTAACAGAGCACGGACCATCATGTCGTGTCCCCAGTACATATAGTCTATGAAGCTCAGACCCTAGGAGCGATAGCAGCGAGAGTTCCTGTAGCAGCACGCGCGATACAGTCCAGAAATTTCGCCTCCAGGTAGTAAGCAAGTGTGGCCGGTAGCATGGCAGGTGTATACTACGTACATGGAGGGGCAGACATGCAAAGCAAACCAGATGGCTCCTCGAACCATCTTGGATGGAGAAGCTACTATCCCAATCGAACGTGACTCCGAGTTCATCACCCCGATCGCGACCACCTTGTGGACGCTGGGCCCGGCTTGCCCATCTGCCTACAGCTCCGGCCTAAATCTTCACGTAGGATCACGGTCCCTTCTGAGTCGGTGATGTAGAGAATGGTAGTCAAGGGCGGCTATCCAGCGGCAGTAGCCCTGTTCTCTAGCCCTGCTGTTGCAAACGCTAACAACAACAACAACAATAATAACAATAACAACAACATCCTCCCGATTCGCCCCAGCACGGCCTGGGTCCTATGTTGAACGACCTTCCCGGCTCTCGCAGGCATCCCGAGTGCATAATGATACGGCTTCTGCCTGTCAGCCTACCGGTGCCGTGTGGGTTGACGTATACGACTCTGCCACATCATTCCGATCTACAAGATCCAGTGTCGTCCTCGTTACGGTATGAGAATCCTACCAACCCCGCCAAGTCTTATCTAGCCCGCGGGTGCCAAACGGGGACGGCCCGGCTAGATCCTCGCCGCCTCGGCGAAGTCTAGATGTCAGCTTTAAATGTTGAAATTCGGAGCTCGAGCGAGTCTACCTCTATTTGAACGAAGAGACCGCTTCGTCTACACGGTCAAGTCGATCTGCGTCTCTCTTTCGGATAGTAAGGTTACTACTAGCACCGAGGAAATAAAAGGAAGGAAGGAAAACTCCACCTGCCTGGTAAGTAGTCACGGAAATTCTACGCTGGCTGAAGTCTACGGACATTTGATTTTACGCCGATATAAGGATGCCCCCCGCCCCCCCCCCCTCTCCCCTTCCGTATACGTTCAGTTATCATCGCTAGTGAGTCCCAATGCAACAAGAACAATAGTGGCAATGTCCATGACCACAACTAAAAGCCAAATGCCCCAGGCGACACAAGCCGTAAGCCAGTTGTTCTTCATGTTTACAACCGCAGTGCCATCATCCGAGGGCACCGTCATATACTTCGTCCGGCTAGTGTAGTAGACAACTGGGAACGTGATAAAGATAAGTCCAATAGCGAGGATGTAATTGCCGGCAACCAGAGCCCTAGAGAGACCGTCTTTGCCCAGCGACAATGCAATGATCATGGCCGGGACAATTGCAATGCAACGCGTGATCAAGCGACGCACAAAGGGTGAGAGGCGGATGTTAAGCGCACCCTCCATGACGATGCTGCCAGCCATGGTGGCCACGATGCCGGCACTGATGCCCGAAAAGAGGAGTGATACGGCAAACATGACGCCAGCGATTGGGGAGATTGTGTCGCTGAACAGGTCATAAAGTTGATACAAGTCGCCGCTGACGCCGTCGTCGTCATCATCGGGCGTAGGGTCGTAGAAAGCGGAGCCGGAAATGATCAGCAGTGCCGAGTTGACGAAGATGGCGACGGTGAAAAGCGTGAAAACCAGTTCGGCAATTGAATATCCAAGGCAGGACTTGATCGCGCGGAGAGATGGTCGATAGCCCAAGGTCTCGCAGCTGCTGTTAGCAGGTGCCTCTGCCATCAGGTCGCGCTTCGCGTCGTAGTCATACAAGCGAGCCCTCGAGAGCGATGTGCCGACGTAGAAGGCATGTGGCATCAGAGTGCCGCCCAGGAGAGCGCAGGACTCGTAGAGCCCGGTGTCAACGAAGATGTCACGAGACGGAACGAAGCCTAGGAAGACATCACGCGCGGGCTCCGAGACCATCGATAAAGCAACAACGAGGGTCACGAAGAGGGCCAAGACCAGGAGCGCAATGAATACCTCGAGGATACGGATCCGGCGCAGCTGGCCCTGGGGGTTGTAAAACAACAGGACCAGCAGCGTCTCGGCCACCGAGATGACGCAGCCGGCGGCGAGGGGGAGCTGGGGGATGAGGATGTTTAGGGCGATGGCAATGCCGATGACTTGGCCGAGGTCGGTGCAGATGATACAGGCCTCGGCAATGGCGTAGATGGACAGCTCAAGCCACCGAGGCAGGTAGCGGTGGTTCAATTGGGCCAGGTCCATGCCCGTAACGGTCCCCAGCTTGATGGAGAGGGACTGGAGGTAGATAGCTATCAGGTTGGAGACGAGAACCATGAATAGAAGCTTGTACTGGAACGAGCCGCCGGCCGATATCGCTGTCTGATAGTTGTCGGGGTCAACGTAGGCCACGCTGATAATGGCCCCGGGGCCCAGGAACGTCAGGAATTTCCAGAAGACGCCCCAAGACGTCTTGGGCTCGTCCACATCAAGGCGGCGAGCTTGGTAAACCTTGGGGGTAGCCAAGCGGCCCACCCCAATGCCTAGCTTAGCCTGTAGGTTGGTAAGCAAGCCGCCTTTCCATCGCGAATCCTGTAAGCCCGCAACAGGCGAGACGGCCTCGGGGGCGGGCGAGATGTGTTTCTCCTCTATCACCAGCTGCGAGACTTGGGAGGAGAGGTTGGGGTCGGGGTCTGCCATGCTGAAAACCGCGTTACTGGACCGAGCCGGCAGGGAGAACTGGGTGGAAGAGGCTGCACGGCGAATCGAGATAGCAGCCGAGAGGGTCGCCGCGATGGAATAGAGAGCTTGCGTGCGAGTGTAAGTAGTCGCGGTTGGCAGTGGCGTTCTGATACGGGGAAGCTGGGCAATTTATCTTTAAATCGGCGTGGCCAGTATGGCAAATGGCCGGGGCTAAATGTTTGTGGGAGAGCTATCGAATACACTGAGTGGGCTTACTGGAGTAAGCCTAGTCCAACACGGATCCTAGCTACTACGATGTCGATAAATACCAAGGGCGAGTGAAAGCTAGGCTAGACCGGGCATGCAGCTGCGGGCGTGGCGTTTGCTTGGTGGGCTCGCTGAGACTGGAGCGGGACGGAGACGGGAGAAAGTGCCTACTCGTCGGAGTGGATGCCGAGTTCGATAGGCAAGTGAACCCGCGTGGCCGTCTGGAATGCCACACGCAAGTCCTAGGGAATTGGGGAGAAGAAACCGGCCTTGCAAGCGCTAGGGCGAGCTTGGTGCTGAGGTCGAGACAGGAGAGCGTGAGTGGCTGGGGCTTCCACATGTGAGCTGGAGTTCAGGTCGTAATGGCGACTAATTCATCTACCACAGTCATCCCGGCACAGCCCCGGGTGTCACGTCCCAGGCCGACCTACATACATGTGGTGCTATACCTTGACTGTAAACCCCCAGCTGCGCTAGATACTGTACCATGCATAAGGTACGTAAAGTTCCCACGTGTTAGCGGCTGTCACAACCACCAAGGCGAGAGGTGCGACGGGACTACACGAGCCAATGGCTGCGGCGAGTACCAAAGAGGTAGTCCGGTATCTGCGATAATCGGACGAGGTACTCCAATTAAGCAGCGCCTACCGTGATGTGCGCGCGCGTAATGGCTGCTGCTACTTCACTAGTTAGACCTGTGCGCTCAGCCCATCGCTTATCTATTGGGAGACCTGGCCAGTACCGCCGAACTGAGTCAGGACATCTCAGGCAGAGGCCGGAAATGGGCTCGCAGTTCTCGCGATGGCGCCGCTGTCTCGGCTACTTTAGTTTTGCTTTAGTGAAGCCCGGAACCGTGCGCGATGACGCGCAAGCTGCTGAAGAGACTTTTCACCCCAAGAGCGGTCGGCCAGCAGCCTAGAGGCCGGGCCCACCGAACCATACTCCCTCGAGTTCGAACAAGAGGAAGGGAGAGAGCCACAAAGGCCTGTCACAAATTAATTACTACTCCTTCTCGTGATGACGGGTGCTTCTCGAGCCCGGGCCCATGTTAGGACCTATCAACTGAACGGCCGGGCGGCGGCGATAGCTCCGCCACTTTGCTATCCCGTCCCTTGTTGTATCCGGGCTCGCTGTCACCAAGCCGAGCCAAGAGTTGGGCTTTCATGTCGTCTGGTACGGGCATCGCTGTGTCGGACCTGCAACCATGACTCGAGAACCTCGGGCGAGGACGCTGGGTTCGAATGAACAAGGGAAGCGGCCTAGCGGCTTTGGCATGAGGCGATTTCCTTTTTCTTTCCCCCCTTTTCCTCCCTTGCTAATTAGTATTAGCGCTTGCTTGAGCTTGCTTAAAAGGTTGACAGAACAACTATTGACTCGGACGAAGAAAAAAGAAAAAAAACTTTCGCCGCAGTGACGGGTCTAGCTTTGGAAGGTGGCGTTTCCCCAGGGAGCTGATCTTCGATAGTTGCAAGAGGGCAGGGCCAGCTTAATGCATAGCTTGAGGCTAGAGGCAGCCTTGGCGTCTCATTCATCAAGGGAACTTGCCTGTCTTCTTCC
Organism: Thozetella sp. PMI_491; assembly: GCA_021432635.1. Classification (NCBI taxonomy): domain Eukaryota; kingdom Fungi; phylum Ascomycota; class Sordariomycetes; order Chaetosphaeriales; family Chaetosphaeriaceae; genus Thozetella; species Thozetella sp. PMI_491. The sequence goes on from MU270035.1 coordinate 1,034,264, forward strand.
TATACGCCGTCCTGACTCCAGGGGTCGACCCCGGACCCTGGTGCGGAATACCACTGATTGCATGGTGGAGACTGCTGCAGGGCAAGAACAGCCCGACGGACTTGCAATTCGAATTTTGCGAAGTTCAGCAATAGGGAAGGTAGGTAGCCGCACATCAGCCACGCTGAGCTACCGTAGATGCCCCTAATCCCTCCCGAGCCCTTATGCTCATTTCCTCTCATTCCGCACGCGACGTGGTGTACCTGTTATTCGGGTCGATGCCTCAGGCCCCGTAAAGCACCTTCCATACGTAAATCTTGAACTTGGCTTAAGGAGCGTTCGCCACCTAGTCTAGCTACAGCCATGCGCGTGCTGACTGCTCCGTATCAGCAACAGCCACCCGGCAGTCAGCCCAGCCATCCGCCCTCCTCTACCACCAACTATTACTCTTGTCCTGGCCGAACGGGGCGTCGTGCGATTAGGGTTCTCTCCCCTTTTCACCTTGAGCAAAACGTTCACCGGAATACCCTTCACCTTCCCTCCTCTCTTTTGCTCGCCTGGCCTTGACTACCATGGTTGACGTCAATGCGCTACTGTCCAATACAGCCTCGTTCATTTCTGGCCTGTTCCTGCTAGAATATGCCGCCGACAAGTTCATCGACCACACAGCGGTCGTCGCCAAGAGGCTCAACGTCTCTCCCACGCTGGTCGGCCTCCTGACCTGTGGGGCAGAATGGGAAGAGGTGATTCTCGCCCTGCATCTCCTCGAGTGACCGCGGTGCTGACCCCACTACAGCTTGTGGTCATCATCATTGCCCTAACCCAGAAGAAGTCGACGATGGCACTCGGAAACCTGATGGGTTCATCGGTGGCCAACATTCTAGGGTCCTTCTCCCTGGGCTTGTTTTTCCTTAGGTCGGCCACCTTTGACCAGAGCTCCAAGATCTATGCCTCCGTCCTGATGGTGCTTACCACTCTCTTCGCCCTGTTTCTCATCGCACTGAATGCGACCATGAAGCGCGTGGCCGGGGCACTTCTGATCGCTGCCTTCGTCGTCTACATCGCCTCAGTGGCCTCCTTGATCTACCAAGGCACCCTCAGGGCTCCCGAGGACGACTCAAGCGATAGTGACAGCGGTAGTGATAGCGATAGCAACAGCGACTCGGTTTCAGACTCGTCGAGACGCTCGGACGGTGAACAAACCGACGAGGAGCAGGGGCGTCGGACCCGCTCATCGAGCTCCTTCGTGACAAACGGGCACCTCCTCGGCTCGCTGAAGTCGAGGGATGCGCGGGAGCCCAAGGTAGTCAAGAGCATCAAAGTCGCACCGGCAGGTAGACGGAAGCAGAGGAAGCCCTTGAGCTTCCACCTCACACGGCTGCTGATGGGCTTCGCCGCCCTGGTTGTCTCGAGTTACGTCATCGCGAACAGTGCTGACAAGATTGGCTACGAATTGGGACTTTCGGGCACAGTGGTGGGCACCACAATCCTGTCGATCGCGACCACGTTGCCTGAGAAGTTTGTTGCTGTGCTCGGAGGGGTGCGCAAGCAGCCGGGTATCTTGGTGGCCAACACAGTGGGGTCTAACATCTTCCTTCTCACACTCTGCGCTGGCGTGCTCTTCTTCTGGGGAGACCCCGACGCGATCGACCTTGGGTTCACCATGTTCGAGATATCGGCCATGTGGGTGTCGGCTGCTATTCTCTTGGGCATCGTTCTGGGCGGCGGTCAGCGCTGGATGGGCAGCGTGTTGCTCTGCGGATACGTGGCTTTCATCATGGTGGAGATAATGAGCGGGCGAAGCCTGGATGATGACTAGGTGGGACCAAGGCTCGTTCGATAGCAACGACGGTTATAAATTGTAAAGTATAACAATGATCATGACTAGGAAACACGGCTGGAGCGGTGGAGGTAGGTTAGCGACACATTGCGGGGAAATTAGTTGACAATCTAAATACAATGTTTATAGAGCCGGAGTCGAAGGCACCGGAAAATAAAGCTTCCGTAGACAGGTTTGCCGCCTAGGGACCCCATCCCTTCGTTGCAACTGAAGGCATCATGGCTGATAATCTACCCAGTATCCGTACAGCGAGTGCATGGCTCAATCAGGACTAGGCATCGCAGATGCACAGGTGGCAGGTGGGTAACGGGTTTGGCGGAGCTTGCCCCTTTGGGTTCCGGCAGGCAGAGCGCGTGGTGAGTGGTCCATATTCCCCCCATTTTCACAAGCCTTTCCGTTGCCCCCTGGCTCCAACACGTCATCAAGGCTCGGCCCCGAAGGCTGCACAGTTCTCCCACTACGTGCCGGCCTCGCACAACTAAACTGAGGCCAAAGTGCTGTGCCTCAGCGACTGGTACACCAGTGCCTCGATGGAAGAAGACAATTTGCCAAACTACCCAGTGCGGTGATGTAACGTCTTTAAACTCGCGTTCCTCCTCGTCCATTTTGGCAATATCTCGGCGCCGCTCCGCGAAGTGCTCCGGTGGTTTCACTCGCCTGCCCCCACGACTTTCACGTCTCGGTTTCCGCGCCTCGACACCTCTTATGCTCGCATATCTACCTAGATTTACAGTAAGAGAGGTGTGCGGTCGGTGATGCGCGTGGGCGTATACGGTGTACGCGTATAGAACCCCCCCCCCCCGGGCGGGGGATCCGTCCTCTAATAGAGCCTCCCAGGCAACGACTGTCGAGTGGGTGCTCCACCTTCTCGCGCCACCAACTCCGGAACCGAAAGCAACACCAGGGCCTACCCGCGAAGCCTCGGTCCGTTATCATTCAAGGAACCTTTGACAGGTCATCACTGCTCCTTGCCGCGACACCGTTGCGTAGCGATAGCGCTGCAGCATGACTTCGCACGAGCTAGCCCATACCTATGGGCCCGACTGCCGCCTCCACCCGGTTCCCGAACCCGAGCCTCCCCATCACCTCCAGGGCATTCCTCCGATCAAGGCCCAGTTCTTCTACTCGTCACAGATACCACTCGACGATCCTCTTTCGGCCGCGACCGCGGGGACCGCTGACGGCAAAGGATCACTGCGTCCTTTCTCGCCCCGTGACAATATTGCTCTCGAGAAGGCCTGGCTCAGCCTAGGCTCACCGCGAGACCAGAAGAATCATTACAATTCCGTGCGGCACCGCAGCCCAAGTCCTTCCCTATCTCGAGCCAATGCTGGCAGACTAGAAGCTATTGTGCAGGACCTAGTATCGAGGCACACGGATAAGCACGATAGCGAGGCAGACTCTCCAACGCCTGCCGTTGATGGTCCATCAGTGAACGTGGACCTAGTTATCCCAGTGTGCTGTCCCGAACTGTTGTTGGATGCGTCGGTCGAGCTGAAGGAGGAATTCTGTGCAGCGACGCGCAGACAGCAACCGGCCCTAGAACCTGATCGCGTTGCTCAGAGGGTCATGAAACAACTTCGCCGAGGACGGGCACGAGCAGACTCGGCCGTCAGCGCCGCCAGCACCATGCCCATCACTGCTAGCCTGCCGCAGAGAGGAGCAAGTTCCCCTCGAGCTGCTGGTTCCATATACGGTACGAATCAGCCGGTTAGCGCGCCGAAGAAGGTCGAGGCTCCCGACCCAACAGTCCGGGGTCATGCGTCGTCTCTAGATGGCACTCCTGGGTCGCCATTGTCCGTCTCGATTGGTAGAGCGATACCGGTACGAGCGCCGGTTGTTGATGACGGAATCTCAGGCCTTCCCTTCCTTCGCGTTGGGCCGGGTGATGTGTCACGATCCCCCATCTCGGCTTCGCTGCCAGAGGGGCTCGACAACCACGCCCGATCGGGTAGGGGTAATCGTGGTCGCAGCCGGGCTGGCAGCAGCGCTCGTCAGCCCACGCCGCTGAGCAGTCGCAGCGCCGAGCTACGAGAACCAGGCGAAGTACCGGTGGGCATCGCTAGGCTGCACATGGTTTCTCTCCCACTGCTTCAGATGAAACCAATTTACTGGTCCCCTGTGAACGACGTATCCATTGTGCTAAGAGCGACGTGGTTCTACGAAGATTCAATGACGCCCGTCGAGGCCAGCGTTGCAAACCAGCTCGAGGCGGGCTACCGCGAGCTCCGGCCATGGACCGAGACCTGGTCCGATGAAATCAGATCAGCTCTCCAGGTTGGGGCGGAGGGAGAGGAGAAGGTATCGCACCGTCTCTGGCCAGAAGATGTCGGCAAGAACACGAAGTGGCGAGAAGCACCCTTTCCAGAACCGCCCATCTCCTGCGACCCATTCTGCGCATCGAGGTGCTTCCGAGGAGAGGCGGCAGCGGAGGGCACACTGGAGGACATTCATCCGGCCGAGGTTTGCGCTATGCCGTCTCCGGACGCAAGGAGCTACTCAAATTATCATGTCATCTTCAAGGACGAGTGCAAGGCATTCTTACTTAAGCCGAGCCTTAAACCATCGGCATACTACAATCGGAGACCCATCTCCAAGATCATGAAGGGAGCAACGATAGGCACTCCTGTTGTCAGGGGATTTGACCCAAGTGCCTGGGACCGGGTCCACAAGAAGAAAGCTGCGCCGCGCAGGCCAGAGGTGCCGGCCCCCGCGAGCCAGCCCGTGCCGTCCGAGGCATCGATACGGTGCCCCGGGTGTCAACAGGACAAACAACGCGAAGAGATTACTGACCTCGTTCTCGTCGCTCACGGAATCGGGCAGAAATACTCGAAGAGGGTCGAGAGCTATTCCTTCACGTTGGCTATCAACGCATTTCGGAGAGCCATCAACGTTGAGCTGCAAAATGACGCGGTGAGGGAGGTGCTACGCGAGGACCAGAACGGTATCATGGTGCTACCCGTGAACTGGCGCCTGGCTGTCAGCCTCGATGTCGAGGATGCGGTCGCGGAGGACTCGCAACGCTCGAGGGAGGGGTTCACTCTTAAGGATATCGAGCCGAACTCGATCAAGGCTGTACGAGGTATCATCTCGGAAGTCATGTTTGATATTCCTTTCTACATGTCTTCGAAGCACAAACCGAAGATGACTGCAGCGTTGGTGGCCGAGGCGAACCGCATTATGCGGCTTTGGGCACGTAATCATACCGGGGAGCGCTCGCCTAGGATCCATCTCATCGGACATAGTCTCGGCTCGGCGATGCTGCTGGATATATTGTCGAACCAACCCACCATCGTGCCCACGCTCGACCCAAGCCAGGAAGTGAACACTAGACATTTCGAATTCAACACGACAAATCTCTTCTTCCTAGGGAGCCCGGCGGGGTTCTTCCTCCTCTTGGAGCGTGGTAACCTCAAGCCGCGGCGTAGACACCAGAAGCCAGGAGCAGACCCACGAGACACCGTGTCTGACGACATTGTCGGCGATACAGGCCAGTTTGGGTGCTTGGCAGTTGATAACATCTACAACATTCTGGCTAGGGAAGACCCCATAGCATACAATCTCAACGGAACAATTGACCCAGCCTATGCCGCGAGTTTGAAGGAGGCTCACTTGCCTAGCACGGCGACGTCCTTCTTCGATACGGTGAGAGGCATGGCGGGGCTCTCGCCGGCGCACGGCGCTTCGACGCCGGCAAAGCCGCCCACTATTCGACTACCGTCTCAACTCGAGCTCGAGGTCCACGATTTCACCCGGGAGGAGATCGCTGAGAAGAAAGCCTTCCTCCTAAACGACAACGGTCAGATTGACTACTTCATTCGCTCCGGAGGCGGGCCTCTTGAGATACAGTATCTCAACATGCTGAGCGCACACACAAGCTACTGGACAAACCAGGACCTTGTCCGAATGCTATGCCTCGAGATTGGTCGTAAGCCGGGTAAAGACAACACTCTCACGAGCATGCGTGCTGTGAAGGCGACTAGGCGGCAATTAAGTGCCCGCTGAGACAACACACTGGCTCTGCATTGCAGCGGAGTCAAGCCAGGTAGCTTGCCGTAGTGTATAGGAAGAAAGTTTAGGGCAGTGACGATGGTCTATGCAGACTACGAACATCATGAGTTTAGACAGATTTACATGGATATACCCCAAAGAAGCACAGCTGTGCGGCAGATAGCTCAATAGAGACCACTTAGTTCATGGATTATTTCACTATCTATCCTAGCATCTCCGCTCGTTTGCTATGTATCTGGGAGCTAGGCACGTCACACAAGGGTAGTGTAGGGAGCACCGGGATTACGCCTATCTGAACGACTGGTCTACAGATGAAGAAATACAGTCTAGGCTGGGAGAATATGGGCTAGGGGCAAGTTGATGTAATCTATAGCCCACCCCTCTTCAACTATTCATTTTGTGAAAAGGGAGGCAAGGGGGGGGTAGGCTGGTATTATCTAGGATCAAGCGCCATCATCTCGGCCTCCGCATCCTCGTCCATTTCATAGTCACTTTCCTCATCACGATCCTGGCCATTAACCTGTGCTGCCGCTACGATCCCAGCCTCGCGGCGGGATCGCATCTCCCGGACCTCGTCCTCGGCAACCCGCTCCTGGTGAGTTCTCAGGTCCTTCATGCTCCATGTGCTGATGCCATCTTGGTCTTTGGCTTTGAAAGGCTGCGCCATGTTTCTGAGAAACTTGCGCGCACTACTTACCGCCATGTCGGTGCTGAGATTGGTGTCGGCATCTAGGAGGGCTTGGTTGATCCATTTGGGAAGTTGGGCCCGTTTCTTCTGGAACCTCTTGTCAGCCAACACCATTAGTCCATAGTCGTCCTTGCCGCGCAAGACGCGCCCCAAGCACTGGGCTGCGTGGCGCATGGCGTCAAATGAGAGGAAATCGTTTTCCCTGATGCGGTATGTCTCGCGGAGAAATTCGAGGCGGGCTTTGAGAATGCGCGACTCCGTATACTGGAAGGGAACGCCGATGCACAGCACGGTGCGCCCGTACTGGTGGTCGAAATCGATTCCCTCAGACACTTTACCTCGAGCGACGCAAAGCATCACTGCACCTCTACCGTTGCAACAAGCCGTGCGATAGGTCTCGAGCGCGAGGGAAGTCTCCTGGGCATCGGGAGTTTCGACGAGGATGAGTTTGTACTTCCACACCTCGTCGAGGATGCCCATTCCTTGCCACATGCTAATGATGGACTCCATGTACAGGTACGACGGGAAAAAAACAACCATGCCGTCGGGGGTGATACGGGAAAACTCGGTCAACAAATTGCCGTAGTTTCGCACCACACTCGGCTCATTGCGGACCTGAAAGCCAGTCGAGATCGAGGCCTGGTCGCTGCCGCGTGTAACGATCATAGGCAAGAATGACCGCCGGGCCAGCGTCATGCTATATGACTCTTGGACCACTGTTGTGAAGCCAAGCATCTTAGGATACATCTCGAGGGGCGAAATAGTCCCAGAGGTGATGATGACGGACGAGAATCTATCGAAGACGGGCTTAATGGCGATGGCCGCATCTAAGCATGTGAAGTGCAAGACTGGATTCGGCACCTCGGCAGTATCGGATTCGTAGGGCTCAAGGATGAGGAGGAATCCTTTCTCGTATGTGGCTACCAGTGTCGCAAAAGTCGCAACCTCCTGTAGCGGCTGGTAATCTTCGATGTTGGTGAGTTCGAGAGTCCTCACTAGGGATGTCAACCGCTCGGCGCAGAATCGAAGGGGCTTCTTCTCGATGAATGTATGGTCTTTTAGATGGGCTAAGAACGACGGAGGGGTCTCTGAGATGACTTGTCGGACCTTCATTCTGGTCTAAGGGATAACCGTAAGCAGCTGGGTCTCACCAAGGGGTCCATAAGCGCTGGTACCTTGAGGTACTCGATGAACCTGGTCAGGAAGGCCACGAAATGCTCAGCTCGCCTGATGTTGCCCGGGACCGCTTCCTTGAGCAGGTCATCTGGGAGGGCTAGGCGGACCACCGGATTAGCAAGAGTTCTTTCATGCAGCCTAATGGGGGCATACTTGGGTTTGACATGAAGGCATCTTCTTGGCGGGCCTCGTCTGCCTCTCGTAAACCCTCAACTAGCTTCTCATACTCGTCTTGTAATTGCTTCTGGTCTGTCTCCCGCATCTCGTTGATCCTTCGCTCGAGATTTTGCGCCCCCCTTGTGGCCTTCCTCAGAGAATCTTCAGTGATGTCGGTGCTTAGCGACTCGATGCAGACGTTGTCTATGTTGTGGGCTTCGTCAAACACGACAATGCAGTCCTTTGAGAGCTCCTTGGACACACGCTCGGCAATTTTGGGATCCAGCAGATAGTGGTAAGAGTAGATAATGACGTTGCAAAATTGCATCTACCACGGGTCAATCAACAGAGGGAACCCCGAAGGAAGGGCGGGGGGCGCTACCATTCGCCTCGATGTGAAATAGGGACACTGCTTGTGCTGCTCCCCGTACCGTATCAGGCCGTCCAAGGTCCAGACGCCGTTTGGGATCAAATTATGCGGCTCCAGAAGGTCGAGATTCTAGGTCAAGTTAGCGCGCCAGCACACCGAGAGGGCTCAGCTGCACGGACATCGTGATAGATGCAAACTTCGACTTCTTCGCCTCTGTCCTTCTTCTCCTTGACGAAGCCCGCGGTCAGGTTGCGGCAGCGAGCATCAACGACACTCCCACTCTTTTCTCTCTTTACCGAAGGGTGAAGACAGAGATTTTTGCGGCTAGTTAGCCCTAGGCCTCTGAAGTCCTCTTCCCGGCCGAGCTTTTCGGCCCGGTACTTCATGAGAGCCTTCAACTCTGCAAGGGCCTTCTCGATCTCAGACATGGTACCTGTAGGAAATTGTTAGGGACAGCCGGGCGGAATATTAGCCTTAGTCGCGGTGATGAGCAACTCACGAGAGCAGTAGATGAGCTTCCGGTGCTCGGGGTAGTATTGCTGGTATGCCACGATGAACGAGAGGAGGGTAACGGTCTTCCCGGTGCCCGAGGGCATTTCCAGAACGCAATTACCGCCTGCATCTAGCGTCCCTACGGAGTTTTTAACTCATACATCGAGGGGAAGGAGCATTGCGGGGAGCCCTCACTCTTCAGGTCGCACATGTAGCTAGACACAGGACGGTGAGGTTAGCGTTGAACAGCGGGCAATAATATCTGCACTCAACACGTACGCATATTGCTCTGGCCAGGAGTCAGCAAAACGGACACGGTGGGGTTATACGGAGGAGATGGTGGTGCCTACCTGGGTAAATTCGAGGGTATGGGAAGAGAATCGGGAGGTCGCTGCCAGTGGTCTGTCAGTACCCTAGCACCTAGGACTGTAGTAGAAGTAGGCACACGGACTCGATATTGAACTCCATTCTGGCCTCCGTGCCTCTAGATGCTTTTGGAAATCGCGGAGAGTCTAGTGAAAACGCTGGATCGGAACCACAGCGGCCAGTAACGTCGAGTGTTGTGGATTCAACGTTGGCGAAGCCCTTCCTTGGCTCGGCGGCCCAAAAGCCTAACTAGATGTTCCGGGTCCCGGGTTACCTTAATTAATGGGATAAAGTAGGCCTGTGGAAAATACCTCCTGCGTCTTTCGGTGAGTGTAGTGAGTCTGGGTCCTGTTGGACGGATGTTTATTCTTGGTATGAAGTATCTTCTTCCTTGACCTGGCCTGCACCCTGCGCGTGAGTGAAATCTAGCAGCAATGGTCTGGAGCACGGGCCACTGTTGCCTGGCTTCATCACACAGTTTTTTTCTGCACTGTCTACCGCTACCAGATTGCCGGTAGTGAGACAGTGCGAAAAAGCGATCCTTTCGCCTTCGTTCTTCCTCTCTTTCCATAGAAGTGTTTCCAAGGTGGCCGCGCTCTTGCCAGTCTACTCGCTCCTCCGGTGAGCTTCAAACCCGCTGGCGCCCACAGGCCCGAGCCGCAGGACGTACGTCTCATACCCAGCAGTGGGTACTAGAAAATTTGCCCTTCCCTCCCGAACTACTCCACCCCGGGGATGACCCGGGACGGTTCTCTGGTCTCCACTGGGGCGGGTACTCATCCCTGCTTCGGCGGACAACCAGCGGCGCCGGAACAGACCCGGCGCCCGGCGCCCGGCGCCGCCAGGACCGCATCCCGGCGACCGACGCCCCCGTCCAGTCCAAGGTGGTTTCTACACGGCCTTGACACGGGCTGGACGAGGCCGTAGCTCGGTTTATCTCTCTCTCCTATAGCGCTTGCCGCTCGCTACGTCGTGCATGTACCCTCCCGCACTTGGTTGGTGCCGAGAATGGTGGCCGTGGAAAGGGCGAGAGCCGTCACTGCGTGCATTAGCACATCTGAACAGAGCTCCGCTTCGCACTTTCTTGACAACAACCTCGTCAGTGCGAGCCCATCAAGTCCGCTTCACACGCCCGCGGCGGATGGCGACCCCGGGGGCACGCAACTCAGCACGCATCACGACTTATGGTATGGCCGCCCAACGTCAACCACCTGAAACCCGCTAGTGTTCTCCGCCTCCCTCTCCTGGTCTACTCGGAGTCGCCATGTGCTTCGTACCGCTGCACACGATGCAACAGTGCAATACGCCACAATCTCACCCGGTATGGCTGAAGCCCCAGTTCATGCGATCCGGTGGCTTACATAGTACATTCACCTGCGCAGACGCCGCCCAGCGACGTCGACGTGCATGGCATGTGGGATGAAACCTCTCCAGAGTGAAGCTAGTCTTGCTCCTCCTTATTGTCAACGTTACTTTGCCGTCCACGTGCATTTCGTGATGTTGATGGCAGGAGGCTAAGGCTTTTCGCACCGACATCTGCTCATACTTGGACCGCACAGTAACCAGTTGTCCACGCGAGGCCAGAAAGCAGCGCCGCAGTGAATGCATGGAAGTTTTCTGGAAACGAAGCTAAGCCATCGGCCACGGCCCCCCTCCTTCTCCGAGGCGAACAGGGGGTGGCAACTGCTATAGCGCAAACCCCTTTTATCACGGCGATGCCGACTTGCCCCTCCCGAAAGCCGTTGGTACCTGCTGGCCCATTGGCCTTCCCCCCTCGATGTGCTAAGTGCCATGCTTCGTGTCAATTTAGTCTGCACACGACCGAACCACTCAGGTCGATCTTTGGGGGACACCCCGCGGGGGGGGCGCAGGGGGGGGGGGCTGGGTTCATACCGTAAATCTATAGTGGCCATTTGCCTCGACGGCCAGAGGTACTTTTTTACGTGGCTGTGTTTACCCTGGGCTACTGAGTTATTGGGAGGCACGCGAGGGACCCGAGGTATTCCATTTGAGCCCATTGCCCCCCTCACTCTCCTTCTTGGTCACTCCGTATAACCACCGTCTCCCCTGGTGAGTAAGGTAGCAAGATTGATAGTGACAGGCTAGCAAGTACATTGGTACAGCCTCCCACGTGCTCTTGGCTTGCATATCTGCAGATTTGTCACATACCGTCGCCCATCTTAATTTGTCTGCTACCTTGTCTCCTGCACGCCGCCTGCATGGGACTTGGCAAAGTCGGGGGGTAAAAGGGCCGTTCTACATCCCCTTCAGGATGCTAGGCTCCAGAGAGCATGTCCTGGAGGAAGCTGATTCGTGAAGACTCGAAACGAAACGCGGCCGCTACGCATGTGCGGGATTCCCATCCCAAACGCCACGTGAGAATCGGAACGGCTCCCGTCTACCGTGCCTCTCTTAACATCCACATGGGCGCCGCTAGTATTGGCCGCGAATCTTGCTCTTGCGGCACGGCGAGCGACGAGATGCGAACACACAGATCTTCACAGCTCCTGCGCGATAGGCAAGCAGCTCGGCTAGAGCCTGGAACGCTGTGGAGTCGTCGTAGATAAATAAATGCAAAATTCGGCAGCGGGATGGTTGGGTTATTTACGGGTTTCAAGCCAGGAGACGCAATGCCGCACACAAGCACCTCATGTGCCTGCGCGTTTTGCCCCCTGACTTGTTTTAGCTCCTGCTACCTGAGCATGTGTCTAGACCGAGAACATGCAAAGGAACTGAACTGGTGAGCCTGGCTTAGACTAGCTTTCGAGTGGGAGGGCATAGCACGGCTTCCTAGTTGCTACGACTGAGATGCCGCCAGCCAGTCTCATGCGGCAGGTGTGGATTCACGGCTAGCCTTAAGCTACCTAGGTAGTACACGGATTTACCCATCCTATATCTTCGACAACCAGCTCCTGGCCTCAGCGAAGAATACTGAGAGAGGGTGTAGAGGGGGCCTGATAGACCAGCTCCCGCGGTGCGCGGCAGAGACTGTATCACCTTTGCCGCGCGCCAGGCGCTCGCGTGGGCCTTGGGGCGAGAAGAGAGGACGTAAGTTTGTGGAACATGGTTGTGCGACAACTATCCGGCTAATGTCAGTTTCGTGGTAAGCTCACCGCACTGTCTGACCTTGGAATTCGGGTGCCCCAAATTCGGAAGCCTAAGGGTGTGAGGCCAACCCTCCTTCCTCCCTCCCCAATCATAGCACGCAGACATAGTACTCTACCTAACCCGCACAGCCGTGGGTATACCTATTTTAAGGTAGTCTGTAAAGGGCATCGGGTTGCTGCCGCACGCAGGCAGCCCGAGCTGCGTTGGCGTTGGGCGCAACTGCTGTCGCTAACTTTGGCCTCGGCGAGAGGCTACATAACTGGGTTGTTTTTGTCATGGGACTTTTGTTCATGTAGGCCACCTGGCTATTAGTGGCGTCCAGAGTTTTGGTGACCCGGAAATGGACCTTGGCTACCGCTGTTTGCCGAGCGAAAATATTGCCGTGTGTCTGGAACTTCGATGCCGGTTTGGGGCATATGTTGTCCGTTGAGAGCTCGCTACAGGCCCTTTGCTCGCGGAATAGTACGGGGTGCGGCAGGTGGTTCTAGGCGATGATGAAGACCCCTGCTTGAGCTCAGCAGGATGGCATACGAGGGGTGGTTTGCCGTCTGTCGACTCATGTACTATACTTTGTAGTAGGACCTTTAAGCCTGTTGTGCCTCAGCGGCTTTACAACAAGCACGGGTACAGAACAACAGGATTTAAGGTGCTGAGCTGTCCCTCTCCCCTCCCCCGGTTCCGCCAATGCCAAATGCCGTCGATGCCGCCATCGAGGCTACTACAAATGGACTTGACCAGACTGAGTGAGATCTTGTACGTGGCAGAAGGTCGGGGGAAGACCAGGGTCGCGTAGCCACCTCACAAAAGTCCCATGTCATGGAGCAAGAAGCTAAAGAAGCTCACCCATGTCCGCCTCCTGTGGGCTAGGCAGGTGAACCGGTGAGCTAGAGGGCGCCCGGTCCCGTTCGGAGTCGACTACCCTTGGCCTCCCGTCAGTGAGACCGAGGGCAGAGAACAGTCAGTCGAGCAGATCGAGCAGGGAAGCGAGAGAGATGAGACGAATCCGCGCCTGGGACTCAACCCCGGGCACAGTGATGAATGAATCTGCCATCCCACGCCTGCTGTCCGTGCGCTCTTGCTCTCGTAAGACTGACCCCAGTGAGCCACCCCCCTCTTTCTCGACATAGTCGGCTGCCCGCCCCGATTCGGCCGCTCGGCATGGTCTCGCTCCCGGAGGCTCAGCTTGCTTCCCGACGGGCTGCCGGGAGCTTTCCCCCGCATACGAACCCTTTACATCCAACGCTGCAAGCCCCACAGCCTCACCTTTGAGCACACCGCTCCTGTGGGGCTCTGCGCCCAGCCTCGGGGCCAAGTACGCCCAATGTATACGGCATCGCTGCGGATGCCGCCGCCTGCGAGGGTATAGGGGTTCGCGGTGGAGACCTGATATGGCTGCAGCGGCCAAAACCACCAACTCGGCTCAGGATTGCATACCGACATCTCGAGACGGATCGACATGGTTGCCGTTCTAGATAGAGCTGCGCAAGAGAGACAGCCGGGAAAGATGCCTCGGATCAGATGGCAGGCTAGTGTGCACTGACTGGTTCGTTGTTTCAAGACGGGAACGCCCTACTACTGCATGAAGACGTTATTTGAGTGCCATCCGCGAGGGGGGTAAAGTCTCCGATCCTACGGCCCAGAGGACGGAAAGTCTGGTTCGAGAGCACCTTCTTGACCCTGGCGTCTATCATGTGCCTCTGCACCCAACATTTTAGTCACCCTCCTTTTTAGTAACCCTCCAGTCATCGCCAAGTCTCGAAACTGACATGAGGCTGCAGCCAACTAGATAGACAAGTGGGCAGCCAGGGGCCTGGGAACCCGACGTCTAAAGCGTTGTTGTTGGCTGGGCCTACACGTAGTACGTCCCCCCAAGCGCGCCACCGCGCCGCCCATGGTCTCCTCTTGGATTCCATCTGCCAGGAACGACCGAAACTGCATGTTGGCACGCCGGGGTAACAGCTCGGTCACTCTGGCCCAACACCTGGCGGCCGTTAGCTTTGACAACAAGAACAGCAGGGGATTCGCTCGATAATTAGACGCCAAGGCAGTCGGCTTGCCATTTCGCCGTCACCTTCCCCGGCTACGGGAACTCCATGAGACCGAGGGAACGAGGCAATGGCGACGCAAAGTGAACGCTGCCGACAATCGAAACCACCACTGATCGCCAACGCCTCACTCCCCCATCCTTCCCCTTTCCATCCCCTCCCCCCCGCCGTTCGCCCGCATGGTGGCTGGTAGCATGGACCAACTCATCTACGAGAATGGTCGGGTAAAATGTGAGTTAGAAGTAAATGCCCTCTCCTCCCCCTGGCATGATGTCCTTAGGACGAGCTGGGCAATCCGAGGGGCTCTGGTATCACAATATCCGCCATAGTTCGACTTGGTACGCTTCCCTGTCCAACGCGTGGCCAAACTCGGAGCGGAGACGCCTTCTGCCCAAGGCTGTTTTGTTTGCTCCTCCATGACCGAGCGAACGAAAAACGACAGCAGATGCAGCCTAGGCCCGGACGGAGCTGGAAGTGCGCTTTGTAGACTCCAGTGGTAGAAGGCTGAAGCGTTCCTATCTGGGCTCCAAAAAAAAACAAGACATTGCCCCCTTCCCCCCTTCCTGTGGTGCTTGGTGCGACGGGCGCGTCGCTCCTCCAGGCAACAGCGTCCTCGCATCGCACTTACTGGCCTGCCTAGTCTATCTGTCTGCTTATCCGTTTACCTATCCGCCTTGACTGCTCAGTGGCATCAAGGAACGAGCGAGAGGAAGTGGCGGGACACCCAGGCCTGCTGCGATCGATCAACATGTGGTGAAAATCGCCGGGACCGCTCCCAGGACCCGCGCCATTCGACACCTCCTCCCCAGGCAACGCCCTCCTCGTCCTCTGGGCTTTCCTGTAGAGTGCTAGCCCAAATTGTCTGCGTAAGCCAGCACCCAGGCCCATTTCTCGCTACCGTGCTTCCTCCCGAACAGGACAATGTTCGAGAAGGTTTTGTGCGCTCGGACGCTAGGTGCCACCCCCGCTATCCTCTTGGCAGTACCGGGGTTGGAGGCACTATGGGGCATAGCATGCTAGGGTGGGTTGGATGATGTTGGAGCAACTGGCAAGGACAGCTTCCACGTTCCAAGCTCCGACACACACACACACACACACACACACACACACACACACACACACACACACACACACACACACACACACACACACACACACACACACACACACGCAACACACGCGCGCGTGCGTATTCGTACGTACGTAGACGCAGATACGCCGACGCAGACGCAGACGCACAGCACTTTCTCCCCCCCCCCCACGTAGTACAATCCATGCAGGATGCTGAGACCGGACTCTACCATGGTCATGGACTAGGTAGGTATGTACAAGGAGCAGGCCAGGCCGCGTACACAGCTACGGCAGATGGCTTTCCCTGGGGTGGGGGAAGGGAGGGGGCGGCGGCGGCAGGCACGGCGGCAGGCGACTGGGGGAGGCACTTCTCTCAGGGTAGGAACTTGGACATGATGTCAAACATGGTGTTCGAGGTCCCCGAGCTGCTCGATTCCGCCGGCGGTGGTGGCTGATGGTGTGTCTCCTTTCGCCCAAAGGCCAGCTCGGAAATACCGTCCCTGCAAACGGGGCCAGGGTGGCCAGAGGACGCATGGATAGAATACCAGCATTGTTTTAAGGTTAATGTAAGGCAAGGTGCCCGGGCTCTGGGGCCGCCGCCGCCTGGTGGGCGGGCTGGCGCCAGGGCAGGGCAGTCGTGGCCACGCACTTGCAGCACTGGCGGCGTGCGGAGATAAGATGCAATGGACCGATCTGGCGCTGCATACGCCCTTTTGGGATCGAGTTTCAGCCTTGGTAGGTGGTGTCTACCATGACAAGCTTGTCTCCACCCCCCGTCCCAACCTGGGCTCCTTAGCCTAAGCCCCCCCCCCCCTTCTAGCTACAGCAACCTCGTCTGTCTCTGGTTCGACTGGTAATCCTTCCCCCAGTTTGTGCCTGGTCGGCGCGGAGGGAGCAAGGGCGAGAAGGGCGCAGATCTCGTGCGGAAATGCCGCCGACAAGCAAAGGCGACGACGTTTCCGCTCGGAATTGCCCTGCTCTTCTGACCTGGAGCCTTCGTCCACAGCGAACGCAAGTTCTGGCCTCACGGGTTGGGGGCTGGCAGAAACCGCCTCACAATTGGGCGGCGGTCTCGCTGGTGGGAGCCCTACTTCCTCGCATACTCCCCTCCCAGCCCATCCTGCCCTGCTCGGCTTGAACTTGGGCGGCTGTCAATCTGCCCTGCCCCTCAATGCAGCGTCGTCCCCTGCATTTCTCCCACAGGCAATCTCGCCCTCGCCTGTTTCTCACAGCCCTTTGTCCTCTGCCTTTTTTTTATTTATTTTTTTATTTTAATTATCTTTTTATTTTATTTTACCTGTACCGTGCGAACCTCCCGCCATCCCCCCTGGCCCTCGCGGCCGGTTGTTATTGGGCCGGCGTGATACAAGTACCTTGCATCCTTCGCGCGTCTTCCAGGCCATTACTACAGTATGTACAAGGTGTCCGGCACTTGCCACTTGCTGCCGCTGTTCGTCGATCTTGCCTGTACATCTATCCCTCCCTCACAGCAGTTGCTACCAAGCTGTAAATGCGCCAGATCTAGGGTGGCGGGGGCCTTCTTCGAAGAGAGTCCGAGAAGGCACATACACAGCTCCTGGGTAGTAGGTGTGGCGGCCCGTCACCCGCATCCTTGGCGCCTCGTCCTCCTGCATTCGTTTAGAGACGAAAGGGAAGTCCACAGTGTGGCCATGCGAGGAATGCAGCGCCCAGCGGAGTGGTCGTTGGTCGCTCAGCGAGACAGCAAACCAAATCCGCGACAACGATGCGGCTACGGTGAGATCCCCCTAGAATTGCCACGCCGTACACGGCGCCCTGTGGAGAAACTTGTGCAACGCTGTATCTCCTCCGTAGGGCCCATAGGGCTGGCGACAGCCTTGCCCCCCCAATAGCCTGCCGTACCCTCCTTCCGCCCGCCAGGACGCGGGATTGAACTTGTTACCGGGCGTCGTACAGCATCCCCGCGGCTGTCTCTGTCGGGGCTTACTCTGTAGGCCAGTCACCTCGGATCCCCACGGCTTCTGCTCACTCTCCTTGGCTGGCTACCCAGCTGGGGGCAGTCGAGTCGTCAAGTCCCAAACGCCCGTGTGTCGAGCGAACCAGCAGAAACGGTCCTACCACCATGCACTCTGTAGTAGAAGGTACGCATGTACGAACGCAATGGGGGTGTGACCAACAGAGCCGATGGAAGATCGTTGACTGGTCCCCCGGGCCAGGCCCTTGTCCCACTGCCATGCCAGCCCACCTTCTCCTCCCAAAGAAGTGCTCGTTGGGACTTTGCTGTCCCCACACACACCTCGCCCCCCCTGCGCTATATGGCAACTGACCCCCTGGTCCGACCCCCCATGTCAGCCACTCCTTGCAAGAGACTGCAGTGTGGCAGGTACCCTGCATGTACCTTATCGTTTCGACACCCCATGCCTCTACTTTTAGACTGCAGGGCCTATCCACGATACACATGGTACCCAACATAGCATCACGTACCTGCTATTTTTCCCACTCTCAAAGTACGGAATCTTTGCAACTCCTTGGCCGGTCGTGCGTATCGGGGCTCCCTAGCGCAAATTACATTGGTCGCTTTCCCTCCCCTAATCCCCCCCCGGCCTGACCAACAGCCCTCTTCTCCACCTGACAGGTACACAGAGTCCATACATGGCTCATGCTTGCGCGAAGGATCCTCCTGCGGTACCAACTGGGCCGATGTATTCTCCTCCCGGTTGACCATTCCCTGACTTTTTTTTCTTGGCAAGATCACCGTTGTACTATTCTCGAGGCGCGCTGTGGAACCCTCTGCTGCCGGTCCTGCCTGAAGCACCATACATCCCCACTGCCTCTGTTAGTCGACTAGCGCCCCTGGGTGCATGCCCAGATACACACACACACGCACACACACGGCTGCAGTTGCAGTCGGCCCCCAGCTCATTAAGACTTCCCACCTATTTATTTGCTATACTCTTGGTCTTTCCAAAAAAAAAATTAAACCAGGCAGAAACCTTCGAGTTCCAAATCGTATAAGATACCGGGATTCTGCCTCGCTCCAGATCCTGGGATTCTTACATCACAGAATCTGCCTTGTTCTACCGCATTGCCCGTCCGTGTGTGAAAGCGGCAGGTGATGATTTAGGACCCAGGACCCCAGCATCCTGCCACCTTAGCCCAGGCCGTTTCCCATCATCGACTGCTTCTGGAACCCCTCCCCCCCCCGCCCTCCCCTGGTTGGAGCACGAACACTGCGCCAGCTCGCCTCCTCCGCTTCCTTTGTGGTGTATATGTAGCTGCGCATCCCTCGTCATTCCCTACCCCCCCTCCACTGCTAGGCCCTGTTGTGTACAAGACCACAACTACCAATCGGACCCCAAGCACCCTCCCTGGCCGTCTCCAACAGACCTTGTGCGTCTCACCTGGCCCGCCTGCCCATCGGTATATAAACAAACCTCAGCTGCCAACCCCCCCCCCTCAGTGCTCACTACCTTGGCAATTTATCCTTCAGTCATGGAGCTTTCACCACCAGCTCTGACACGATCGCCATCTACCCCTTCTAACACCTACTGCCCTTCCGAGAGGTCATCGCTGGACTATCCGTCACCTGAGCTCGTCGCCCAACAGTACAAGCTCTCGACACTGTACGCCGAGCCACCCTGCTCGGTGCCGCCCCCAATGGATCATGAAAATTCGCTGCCGCCTCTCGATGCCATGAGCCAGCCGGAGTGGAGCGCCCCGACGGTCATCCATGCCTCGTCATCCTCTGCCACCTCAATGCCCAGCATCCTCGCGGCTGAGTACGATGCCTACGGTAGCTATGAACAGGGAGTCCCCGCGGCTTACCCGCACGACGTCTATCACTCCCACACCAGCCACCCGCACCACAGCGCGACCCCTCCACCTTCTTCGAGGTCGCCGGCACCGTCGTCACGACCAGCTCTCGGCTACCCGTCCAGCACGCCCGTCCCGGGCCCACTAGCGCCGAGAGTGAAGATGGAAGCGGCCGAGTATGGCCCGGCCATGGAAGTCTCCCACTACCCCTCGCCGCGGTCGGTGCACGCGCCGTACCCTGCCGACAGCAGCAGCTACACCAGCGCCGGCACGGGCTATCTTTCGGACGGAGGCTCGTCGGGGTGGCACAAGTCGGACTATCCGCCCACCGAACCCGAGTCTTTCTATCCTGGCTCGGCGCCGCAGCCGTCTAGCTTCGTGCACGACACGCGGCGCCAGTACCGTGTTGCGCGCCCTCGGAGAGCCCCACGACGGCTAACGACCAAAGAGGAGGCCAACTTCCAGTGCGAGGTCAAGGGCTGCGGTAAGCTGTTCAGCCGAAGCTACAACTTCAAGGCGCACATGGAGACCCACGACGAGAACAGAGACTACCCTTTCCCGTGCACCGTCAACGACTGCACCAAGAAGTTCGTGCGGAAGACGGACTTGCAACGGCACCACCAGAGTGTACACATGAAGGAGCGCAACCACAAGTGCGACTATTGTAGCCGGCTTTTCGCCCGCAAGGACACATTGAGAAGGTATGTCCACCCTCCCTCCCCGCGCCACCACGCCCTACTAAAGGCGGATGCTAACTTTGATCACTTAGGCACATGGAAGACGGCTGCTCCAAGAGGTTCGATATTGGTACCCTGGACCTACGCGCCGACAGCTACGACAGCCGCTCGATGGCGGCGCCCATGAGCCACTTAGTTACACCACCGCCAGGTGGACTTCCTCCGATGGTGGCAATTCCGCCTCTCGGCAGCAGCGGCATGCTGGGCCCGATGCCTCCATCAATACGGAGCGCAGACCAGGGCCAAGGGCCGTGGGGCAGGTAAAGAAGGAGCGAGAAGCAAAGAGGGCTGTGGCTGCATTGGGAGATGGCCCTTCTGGACTGATGCCACCTGAAAAGGGTGGAGCATTTTAGGAGAAGAACAGCAGTGGCCGGGCATGCGCCCTTTGACCGAATTGGTCTGTACGGATCTACACATGTAGCAAAGCTCTGGGGTGGGCACGGAATCACGGCGTTTACGTAGAGGGCGGGGCAATCGGGAACTTTTGGATGGGAAGATTTTTGGGGGCCATTTCGCTTGTCGTCCTTTTTCGGAACGCGTGCTCGTTCGCTATGGTGATCGTGGCTGAGGCCTAGGACTGGGATATGACTATTAGATACGGGGCAAACGGCTTTGGAGTTATCTGGCGAGCCCGCCTGCATGCAAACTTGTTTTCTACTTCACTACTGAGAACGACCGTGAATGAATCACCGGAATCACCAGATATATCTTGAGATATTTGGTATGCCTAGCTCGTCTCGTCCTCGTCAAAGTCGCGCGTACCCGAAGTAACACGCACGTAGTCCGAAGTGAACCCGGAGGCTGGGAAGACGGGGAGGGGGGGTTAAGGAACGAGATGGGGGGGTGTGTGCAGAAAAAGGGAAAGAAAAAAAAAGGGGGGGGGGGGGGGGTTCGGCTCCGAAGTGCAATTTAGCCCATCAACGGAGGTCGGACGCTTGTATCGATATAATACGTAGTAGTACTACCGCGTCCGCGAATATTACTACGTGTGGCCGGGGACAAAAGTTTCGGCGCCGCCGCGCTTGCTTTGGGTGGCATTACAGGCACGGGCCGCGGACGTCGACGAACTCCGAAGCGCATCGCAAGGCGTCAAATTACAATACTTACTGTAAAGGCCTCGGGGCAACATCAGGTAGAGTAGCAGCCCCGGCAGGCCAGCATGGAAGAGATGACTCGGGAAACAAGGACAGACAGAATACGCATCTCGGCCACGCAGTGCTCCAAAAGGGGCTTACGAGCACAAGGAATACGTCACAGCCCTTGGCCGGGCCTAGGTCGATTTTTGCAGAAGGCGACGAATGACGGCTGCGAAGTCTGATGTGCGTCACCGCCAGGCTGCCGTTTGCCTAGTCGTCGCAAGTCGTCGTATACGGTGGGCAGGGCATGTCCCGAAATGACCGAAATCCGGTCAAGCGGCGAAGACGCGACCGCAGCTCACCCCGTCAGACCAGGCCACACGGACAATGCATATGCCACGGCCGAGAGACCGACCGACCTAGCATCGGGTGCGTAGCAAGGGCGGAAGGGGGTAAAGGTGCAGACGACAAGAAAAGGATCCTGTCTAAACGAGGGGTGGCTACCGGGAAGAGTCATCATGTCGCGTCCCACCAACATGTTAGCAGTGCTTAGTCCATTCGTCGGTTGGCTGTCGATGCGGCCAAATAACGCAGACCGACCAATTTGTAATACCATCCCATCCCCTGTGACTTAACCGGGGCCTAGAACAGCAGGGATCCAGCCTGGAGTCTCAGCACTTTAATTGCCATAGCTCCAAATGCTGCTATCTAGTCTGTACCGAGTACGGGGTACTGCGCCAGGCATGGAGCGTCCTTGGCCTGCTTCCCTTGTCTCGCTCTCTCTTTCTGTTTTTCGCCTCGACCCTCAAGCCTACCAATGGATCCTATGATTGGCCAGGCTGCCAAACCCCTTTGAAGGAGAAAGGGGGGATGGACCCACGCAGTTCAATGCTTCCATCCTCCGCGCTTCCGTCCAACGAGAAAGGTGCATTGGTGTGTCTGCCGGTTTCTCGTGCGCGCGCTGTGATGACCGCATGATCTGTTGGAACACGGCTGGCTTAGACGCAAGTGGATTTGAAGACTTCTGTGATGGCCCCCCTTCGTTTGAGGGGGGAGGGGTAGAGAAAAATCGGAAATTGCAGCTTCCTCCCTTCCCCCCTCCCCGGCGCCCGCCTTCTTTTCTTGGGGCGAAAAGCTGCACATACAGTACTACAGCTGAAGAGGTCATTTCAGAACGGTTTCCAGAGTGAGACTGGTGGAACGAAAGCTGAGCATCGAGAGCCTCCACGCGAGACCCGGCTAGCCCACCTCCGCCATCATTCACTGAGGCTGCTTCCACTCTCATTCGCTATGCTGGATGTAGTAATGGGGGGAGGGGAGGCTTGGATTTTTGGAGCACAGGTCAGACCCATCGGAGGATCGGCGAACCAAAAGGGAAGCTGGGAGACAGAAGTTTCGGCACACCGGTCAGGCTGAACATGTATGTACATACATCCATCCGGGTTATGACTTGGGTAGAAATGTGCAGTATCGTATACTACGAATTGTTTATTAGCAAATAGACGAGCAAGTGAGCTAAATACAATATGATGCTCGGGGGTCCCGGGGGGAAGAAAGGGGGGGGATAGTTCCGTTTGTTTGCTGGAGCAGAAGGCCTCGGGATGTCGGTAGTACGGTTATATGGTCTTTTTGTCGCTTCCTTCGGAGTCAGTCGGCTCGCATCCCGCCTGTCTCGCCCCCGGCAGGCTGCGTGCCCTGTTGGTTTTGCGCAAGGGACGGCAACAGGGCCCTGGCCGTCGTCAATTTCACCCAGCAGCTCGGCCAGAAGTAGAGGACGGCAGTGAACTACCTTGGTAGAGGCGCCGCCAGCCCGCCGCCTTGATATTCTCCCGCGCTTGTGCTACGCCGTATCGCCTCAGGGGTCAAGTATTTGCAACCCCCTTCCCCCATCTCACTCAGCCTTACGACGCTCTCGCCGTATGCTCGCTGGTTTTGGGCCCTCCTGTCCCTCCCTCTCGCAGCGGCCGATCTCGTGGATGGAACGATGCCGTCCAATCAGCGAGCGCTCATCCCGATCACAGCCCACGCCGTTGGTATTGGTAATAACGCCAAAGGGGCAGGTGTGTGGCGCTGTCTTCGGAACTTGTGAGGCACAGAATTCTATTCAAACCCGGGGAGGAGGGCGTTGCGGGGAACGCGTCCGGGGTTGCCCTATGGATACGTATTAGGAGGAAGGACAGGACAGACTTTGTCATTTTGCTTACCCTTTCCTCTCTCCTAACTCTCTCTTCCTCTCCCTCCCCTCTGCATTCGTGCTATTTCGAGAGAAGCTCCCTCCCCGTGCAGATCAGACCACTAGGAACGCTAGCTGGGAGCCAACTGGTCCCAACAGCGAAGACCACCATCGGGACCCGACTAAATAAACGAGCGGCCCAGGGGGGGGTGGGGGGTTGGGTTTAGCACAGAAGGAGTTGGGGGCCTACTTCCCGATATATCCAATAATCCAAGAGGACGCCCCACCCTTTACCGCCGACCCCACAACGAGAAGAATAGTGCAGCCCAGGGTGGAACGGGCAAGGCCAAGCAAGCACTGAGGAAATGGGCAAAATACGGAGCACAATGAGACGGGTGCCTAAGTGAAGAGGCGACGCAAAGAGGCACTAACAAACTGTTGTTGGGTTCAACTGTGACAATTGCGGTAAACAGAACCCAAAATTGAGAGTACTTCGATAGCACCCCCATATCTCCAAATTAGCGCGTAGTAACCAGCTACTACTGTGCGTATAAGGTACCTCCTACCTAGATGCAGATGACTCCGTACAACAGCCTGTACAATTGGACGCGTGCTTCGGGTTGTCAGGTAGGGGGCCCATGCCTGTCGCAGACCACCTAGCCCGGCGGAGCGAAGAAGACACCCGAGGGACCGGGCGGAAGCTATTATTCGCGCGCGTCCCGTGTATGTGGAGAAATGGAGAGCAAGGAGGATGCAGCGGAGGGGAGGGGGCAAGATGATGAGGCTTGTTCCGTCCACAAGGTACAGTACAGTAGTAAGTAATTATGTGACATCTCGTAGCGATGCATGCACCTCGGCGAACTTCCCAATAGGATGTGACCCACACGCAAGGGCAGCAGCTTCCGCCCGTCAAAGCAAACCCGTTGGCGTTGGCGCCTGGCGGTTACTGAATAGCGCTCGACCAGGTTGAGCGCGGGACTAGGCGGCAATAAGCGAAGGGAGAAGGCGAGGAGGCTTGTCTGCGCGAAACCGCAGATGGGTGGGGTCACATTCACAGCCACCAACAAGTTCCTCGCAGTCAAGCTCGGATTTCAGCCTAAAAAGGCTGAGCGAGGTGTGTTGACGCTGGTGCACATAGCATTTCGTCCTGTTGTGTACATACTGCGTGCTTGAGAGCGAGCTAGAGACGGAGAGACAGAGGCAGCGAGCGAGAGAGCCTGTCCTCCCTCTTCCCCTCCCTATTTTCTGCCTGCTCCGCCTTCTATACCGGGAAGGTGAAGACAGGACCCTCGGGTGGGCTTCTCATGCGCAAATTGGGTGGGGAGGATGAGGCTACATATCAGGAGAAGGACCGTCCCAAAAGTCCATCCCCTCAGGCCCTTGACCTGGCTTTCTTCGGTCATGGGCTCGCGACCCTTGTGTTCTTTGTTATTTAGGGTGCTGACCTTGCCTCCACTCCATTGGACATTGACGCCCACTCAGAATGATGACTGCATCTGCCGTTCAGCCCAGGAAGGCGGCCAGTGGAAACTTCTCTTGGTAACCGAACCGGCCAATCGCCGATGCGAGACTCCACTGCCCTCGTCCCTGCCCCCCCCCCCCCTTTACGGGTGAAACACCAACCCTCGGCCACATATCACGCTCGCACATACTATGTACACTGAACAGAGAGGATCGAAGGAGCAAACCAGAACTAACTAGCGAGGCGAGGCGAGCTGCCCCGACGTGGAAGAAGGGTGCCAAAGGGAAGTGAAAGAGGAGGTGAGGAGGGGGGGGGGGGGATATACCCTTAAATTCGTACCTATATAGGCATGGTACATAAATCCAGTGGTGATCCGCACTATATGCCTACGTACTAGGGACCTGGGGCAGGCCTGGCCGGACGCGTGCACTTGCTGTTCCCTGTCCAACTCCGTACCTGTACGGCTAGATTTAAAAAGTTCAACTCGGCAAGGTGCGCAACTTGCCGCCGGCGCCATCCTCCGTCGATCGTCGGATCTTACATTGGCCGTACGGCGTTTGGCGGCCGAGAGACCCTATTCATGCATGCTACAGCCCATGTCTAGTGCCCAGTTCTAGTGCCCAGTTCGAATTAGTTCTGATATCCCCGGCAGCGTTAACCTGCACGCGGACGCAGGACCAGCGCGAAGGAGTGTGCCATGTGCTACTACGTTTCCCCCGAGACGGTTCCTGGAAGGGCCTTAGGTAGTCCGGTTCTTTTCCTCTCACGCCTGTCCGTCGAATGCGTTCTCTCTCTTCTAGTTTCTCCGCCCCTCCCGGAGCGGGAGTCCGTCTTGTTGTAGACTATATGCAGGTTTGTTTGCTAAGGACCAATCCGCCCAGGTCCAGGGGTGCCAGGCAGAACCTAGAGGGCGCTAGCGTTGACAAAGAGAGGCCCTGGCAGCGGTGATCCAGCGCAGTGGGTGTTCGTTTGCAAGGGCTTTAGCGATCCTACTCGCTTAGCGGCCTAGGAAGGCCGGCCTAGTGCTTCTTTTCATGCCTGCTCTGTACCTTACTCATCCTGTGCCATAATTTACGGTATATACAGCACGAAGCACGTACAATACAAGTATCCATACCTAACCGACAGCACAAGTACCGTCCCGACGACTAACCACGTAGAGACGTAGTAATAGCAGCAGCACACTGTGGAGGCTTGAGGTGCTCTGTGTACATCCTCGCTCCACACCCGGCTAGCACAGAAGTACATAGTATGTAGGGAATGGCAAGGACCGGCGTGTTTGTGCTAATTGACCACACGCTTCGGTTTTCGCATTCTTGCATGTCGCTCACGGGTCTGAGGAGCAGGCCCTGCTGCTAGCTCGGCGGGATCTAGCGTCGTCCCCCCGTGGCGGGCATCCGCATCCCATTGCAATGCTTTCCAAGAAAGGATCGGCCAGGCAGTGTCCTAGTGGGTATTCTGCCCGGGTCCTGGGTAATTATTATATACATATGTAGGAGTATTATGTATGGCCTTGGTACGGTCTACCTATTCAGTGAACCCCCCCCCCCTTTTCCCCACCGAGGAACACGGCCCAACCGCGAAGTCTCGAGGAGATCTCAGTGTCCTTGGCTACTGCCCCTCCCTTCTTCCCCTTTTCGACTCCAGGCTGCTACCAACCTTTCCCCTCATACCCGTCTCCAGCTCCCTGCTTTGTATTGCAGTGGCCTGACACTCGCATAGGCAGGCAGCCAGGGATCCTAGACTGATTATTTGATAGTACCTAATTGCGAACACGACCGCTTAGTATGACACGGGTTGAATATGGCGGTCGTCCTGTCGGATCCAAGTTCGGCATCAGCGTAAGCCTCCTCCACGGGGGACCCCCCCCTGCGCCCCCGGTTTCCGATTGTTAGCTGCACCGATAGAAGTCCACCGCAGGCGGTTGCATCCGTCTTGCTTTGACGGGCCGACGCCGGCTTGAGGCGTGGTCGGGTCTCGGTTCTCGGCACCGGGGACGATTGAGGCAACCGAGAGGCACCGGATCTCCACTCTGTAGGAAGCCGTCCACAGCATGTGGGGGGATACGGCCATGATGCGCTGCTGTCCTTGGCGATTGAAATGCGTCCCGAAGAGGCGTCAGGTGTGCTGCTGATCATCGTCACGCCCTGAGCATCAGGGCAATGTAGCGCTTCCCCTCGAATGCTCTGTAGAACAGGCTGAACTTATTATGTGAATTAACTCCACTATGACACCAAATGCCATTGCCTCCCCTCACTGTGGGCGAGCCTCTCCGGTCCCCTACCTCCTGACACTTTCGTTGGGCATATGCGGCTAGCTCGGAGGTCTATTCATATTACATCGACCGACACCCATGACGATAGTGCCTGCGTACGCGGACCGAGTAAAGCTCCAATCGTTAGCTGGATAAGCCGACTTTGGGCTTTGTCGTTGAGATGGCATGGCCATTCCGCCGGAGCAGTTATCGCGCGGATCACACTGGGATCGACCAGTCTCACGACTAATACATGCAGCGCAGTCCCATTGGGACGGCACGAACCCCCCTCCGTGTGCCACGTACTAATGCAACGCAAGCGCAGATCACCAGGGACGCGGCGGGCCAGGAAGTGTGAGCAGTGGCTAACCTAAGGACCTCAGTTGCACTGGCGAGAAAGACTTCCAGCGCCAACTCTAGCCTAAGGGGATGTAGACAATACTGCCGCTTTTCGACAGTGCGGTACCCCAACACCACCCCTGGAGACTGTCTTCCAATGCCGTGGCACTAGCCCTCTATGCGCCGCCGCCTGTGAGTTCTCATCACCTGCTAGCTAACAGAACTTCGCAGGGCGAGGAGGTTCGCAAGATTGTTGTAGTCTTCACGGCATAGGATCTGGCCGAGGCAGGGCTTGGTCGAGGCCACATACATACACTGGCTGCCAGCGGGATGATATCAACGGGCGCTTAAAACGAAGCTGCGATAGAAAATGGGCGGAGGCCATACGTAGTAGTTAAACTTGGGGTTGCCCCTTCGCGCTGGAGCGAGGCTGTGAACTCCTAGCCTAGGGTGTGCGCGCCACGCAAAGTAGGTATACTATCCATAACACCGGCCAAGCAAAACAACCATTCCGAAAGACGGGAACGGCCATGACTGGTTCTATCGCCTGACATGCGGTTCGCCCAAGAGGATCCAATAAATCTCATGGCGTTAACCATGTCTCTCGTTCCTGTACCCATAACGGCTCTCCGACGCTAGCTGGAAGCAAGCGGGCCAAGATGGCCCTATCCAGAGAGAGTGACTGACGCACCCCTCCACACATGGCTTTCATATCCAAAAAATAAAGTGGCGGGGCTAGGAAGGGCACACGCCGCAGTACACAGGGTGGCGGTCAAGTGTTAAGACCATTCAAACAAGCCGTGTGTCTCACGCGCAGCCGGGGATTAAACTGTATTCGTCTAGGCGATGGTGGTGGACAGGTTGGCGCCCGTAAGTCTGAGGTGCTGCCTTTTTGGAACAGCGCCTAGACAACAAGGTATGGGACATCTAAAGGAAACCGAGGTGCGCCGAGCATCATTCGGCCACGTGCCTTTCAAACAACTCAAGACATACCCGTTGAAAGTCGCCCATTGCACCCGATTCCTTATGGAGAGGATTATGGCGCATTTTTGGCCATAATCCAGAAATTATCCACTTTCGCGCGAGCTAATGCCTCTCGAGCTTCCGAATCCGTCTCGCATACTGTACAAGAGCATTAGACACCCCTAGGCTTAGGAAAGAACCGAGAAGGGAGCAGTCTTCTGAACGTACCTTTACTTGACCACTTGCGGAATGCTCGTGCCTTAGTCTCGCCTTCGAAGAGGAGTTGAGCGTAGTTGTGTGACAAATCACGCAGATTACCGTTCTCATCCGAAGCGTCCAGCCACTGCCGTACAGTACCTTGGTTGCCATCCCGTGGCCGAGATGGCACGTTCTCAGTCCAGTCGATTCGGTTAAGGATGAGCTGGGAGCGAGCCAGTTAGTATCTAGCTTGAGAAAAAGTGTAATCCCAATGGCAACAGGGGGGTCGAAGGTTGTAGAGGCGCGGGACAGTGGCGGGCTCAAACCTTTTTGTACTTGTTGATCGAATATTCCCCCCCTTCGACAACGAGCAGGCTGAATTTGGGATGCACTATGCAGACTCCTGTCAATGCCAGCTGCTCGGCATTGATACTGATCTTGTATCTATGCTGTCCATTGGCGAGGTTCCCAATTTTAAAGACGAGAAGATGGATTCCCTTGGCTGCGTCTTTCTCCTGGTTCGCCGCAAGCTTATCGTGCCGTTGCTCCTTAGTCAATTTCCGCTCTTCGTTGGCATCAAGATGTTTATGGTAGCGTTCCTCGATCTCCCTGTTCACACGTGCCTCCACAGCCGTTGGGTCTTTCACGGCTTCCTCGCCAAGCACTCGCATCAAGTTGGACTTTTTTACTTTGGGCGCAGGGGCTGGCTCTAGCCCCAATCTCTGCTTGGCTTGGTGCTCCTTCATCTCTGCCATTCGGCGCTGCCGCCGAAGCTTCTTCTGTTCCTTGGGGGTGAGGTACATGGGCTTGGGGGCGGGTGCGAGGGCATCTTGCGGTGGCTCGATGAGGACGGGATGTTGGACGAGCTCAGTGATGATGCTATCGGGAGTATCGATCTTCAAGGTTGCGACGTCATCGAGGGTATCGTAGTTCTTCCCGCAGATCCCCTCGTCCCACCACTCAACATCTGGCGGCGGTTCCACAGCGAACGCCTTCTCTGCATCTAGGTCCTCGTCTATGCCTGCCCTCCTCGTCTGATCTGCGATGCGCTTCTTCATGACCTCCAGTGCAGCTTGACGACGCAGTGCGTTTGCCTGCTGGATATACACGCCTTTTTGGTTGAAGACCAGCGGCCGCGATGCCCTAGCTTTACCAGTCGGTCCAACGGCACTGTTCTCGAGATATGGGTTGCCTCGGCCATCGGCACCGGATGGCTTCTTCTTGAATGATGATTTGTTCGCGCCAGGTGCAGACCGTACGTTCACGATCGAGTCGGCTGACGTATTGCCCGATGGCTTCGCGTCGCCCAGGTCCTGCAGCATGGGATGTATGCCCACGTTGAGGCCGCCTTTCGCCGCCTTGCTACCGCCTATGGCAGCAGCGACTCGTGCCTTGAGGGCGGCGACCTTATCGGCTGCGGACTCCGGCTTCTGCACCCTGGATGACGGATCATGGCGGGGGCCGAACCCACTGGACTGGGGCCTTCGGTCCATTCTGAAGCGCCTAGCCTCGTGGGGAGAGCACGCGGTCCAGGAGAGCGTTGAGCAGCGGGCGCGTGTTACTCTATGGGAGAAAGCCCAGAACAGGTTTGAGACGTACAGGTGGTATAGGAGCTAAACTAGACGTCGGAGAGGCGATTCGGTCGAACGGGGGTGACAGGTCGGAGTTGGATGACGGGGGTGGCAGGTCAGAGTTGAATGACAGCGCTGCCGGAGTGGTTGCGATCGCGTCACTCTTTTCCTGCCAGCCTGAGAGCTCACGGGTGCGAATCTGCATGGCCGGCCCCACATGAGGTGTGTGGGTTCATTATTTCGCCGAGTCTCACCGCCAAAAAATTCGAGGAGCTCTAGGTACGATCTTCGTCTTCCCCTCGGCCCCCCCTCCACCCAAACACCTCTCACTGACCTCGCACTACTCCTTAACTTTCTCCTCCCTAGACTAGAGCCTCCATCCGCTCGCCGCTGGCCGTGCCGCTGAAGTCGCCGCCAGGCGAGGTTGGAACGTGGATCTAAGGCAGAACCTCTAACCAGAGCAGAAGGGACCATGAATATATCAGCGCCGGTGCCCTCGCAGCTCGAGGGCGTCGACTTCACTTTTCTCTCGGCCGATGAGATACACGCCATTTCGGCCAAAAAAATCGAAAATGACACTACATACACCCCTCTCATGCATCCTACCCCAGGAGGTCTTTACGATACTGCTCTGGGGGCTATGAACGATTTTCCGTAAGGAACTCACGCAGACGAAGCCCCAAGGATGGAGCCGCTGGCTGACATTGATCACAGCTGCACAACCTGCAATCTTGGCCGGCTAGCATGCCCCGGCCACCCAGGCCACATTGACCTTCCCGTCCCCGTATACCACCCGGTGTTCATAGACCAGACGTACCGTCTGCTGCGGGCGCAGTGCGTTTACTGTCATGGGTTTCGTCTTCCCCGCAAGGAACTGCATCGCTTCACTTGCATGCTCCGCCTACTTCAGTTCGGCCTACTCGACGAGGCACAAGAGATTGACTCAATTGGCCAAGGGGAGCTGGAGCGCGACGACCAGGATTCCGACAGCGGGACGGATGCTGAGGGCGCCACCTTCGCGGATCCCACCATGCGAAAGCGAGATTCATTCGTCCGCAAAGCTTTACAACGACGTCTGCGCAACATTAGCCTCGACATGATTAGACGGGATAAGCACGAGGGAGCGTTGGAGCTCCGCAGGGAGCTTATCAAGGAGCTGATGGCATCAATTGTGAAGGACAAGACCTGTCGATCGTGCGCCGGCATATCCCCCGTCTACCGGAAAGACCGCTCTGTGAAAATCTTTGAGAGAGAACTTACCGCCAAGGAAAAGACAAAAATGGCCCAAGCAGGCAAGAAGAAAACAGACGTCCTCCTAGCTACGCAACGACGCTCCAAACAGCGCGCCGAGCTTGCATCAGATGAAGCCATTGCGGACCTGGACCTGTCGTCAGAGGAACAGGGCGACAGCGGTGGAGACGGCGATGACACCAGTGAGGAATTGGACCAGAACGGCGACGTGGTCATGGCAGATGCTGTGACATCGAAAACATCGAACTCCAAATCACACCCAGCGCCAAAGAGGGACCGGTACTTGAATGCCAAAGAGGTCCTAGAGCGGCTCAATTTGCTCTTTGAGAAGGAGCAAGACCTACTAGGGCTTTTGTATCGGTCTACCCCTCCTCACAAGAACCTGAAGCCGTTGACTGCCGACATGTTCTTTCTACAGACTCTTCTCGTACCACCAAACCGATACCGCCCAGATGCCAAGATGGGCGACCGGGGCGTATCCGAAGCGCAACAGAACAACCTATACAAGCTCATCCTTCGCAGCTCATCTTTGGTCGCCCAGATTTCACGGGAGCTTCTCAGAACTACCAAGTCGAGCAATGTCCCTGACGACCGCCGTGCCCGGCAGATGGCTTCACTGCAGGACGCGTGGGTTCAGCTCCAAGAGTCCGTGAATGCGCTGATAGATCGAAACCACAATCCGGTCACAGGGGCGGCGGCAAAGCGGAACGAGGAGGGGATTAAGCAGAAGCTCGAGAAGAAGGAAGGCCTGTTCCGGATGAACATGATGGGAAAACGCGTCAACTTTGCCGCCCGTACTGTGATCTCCCCCGACCCAAATATCGAGACGAATGAAATCGGCGTCCCGCCTGTCTTCGCTACGAAGCTGACGTTCCCTGAACCCGTCACCAGCCACAATTTCAAGGATCTGCAGCAGGCCGTCATCAACGGCGTCGACAAATGGCCAGGTGCCTCAGCTATTGAGAACGAAAATGGGCAGGTGATTAATCTACGAAGTAAATCCCAGGATGAGCGTATCGCCATTGCCAACCAGCTTCTCGCCCCTAGTGTAGGCAACTTGAACTCTACGAAAAACAAGAAGGTACATCGTCACATTACGAACGGCGACGTCGTCTTGATGAATCGGCAGCCCACACTCCACAAGCCGGGCATTATGGGCCACCGTGTCCGGGTGCTGCCTGGGGAAAAAACACTTCGTATGCACTACGCCAACTGTAACACCTACAACGCCGACTTTGACGGCGACGAAATGAACATGCACTTCCCACAGTCAGAACTAGCACGGTCGGAAGCCCTCCAACTCGCCGATACGGACCACCAATACACTTCTGCCACTGCAGGAAAGCCTCTTCGAGGTCTCATCCAGGACCATCTTTCCGTGTCAGTGGCCCTCTGCAGCCGTGATACCTTCTTCGACCGCAGCGCCTACCAACAACTTGTCTACAGTGCGCTGCGCCCGGAAAACGGGCACATTACAAGGGAACGCCTAGAACTGGTCGCTCCAGCCATCATCAAGCCCGTTACTCGGTGGACTGGCAAGCAGGTCATCACCACGATTCTCAAGAATATCCGGCCGTCAGACTGCGGAGATCTGTGGATGAACGGCAAAACGCAGGTACCCGCTGATAGGTGGGGCGCAGGCTCAGAAGAAGGGCAGGTCGTGTTCCGAGATGGTGAGTTTGTGTCGGGAATTCTCGACAAAGCTCACTTAGGGCCAAGCTCAGGCGGGTTGGTTCATGCTATCCACGAGGTGTACGGCCCAGCGATCGCTGGCAAACTGCTCAGCAGCATGGGCCGGCTCCTGACGAGATACCTTAACATGAGAGCCTTCACCTGCGGCATGGACGACCTCCGCATGACCCCTCTAGGGGAAAAGATCAGAAACGAGAGGCTCAAGGCAGCCAGCTCAGTCGGTCTCAGAATAGCAGCCAAGTATGTGTCTCTGGAAGACCAAAGCCCGACCAAAGACGATCCCCTTCTACTCCGGCGCCTCGAGGAGGTGATGAGAGATGACTCCAAGCAAGAGAACCTAGATCTGCTTATGAACTCCGGCAGCGGGGAGGTCTCAAGCGATGTCACCAAGCACTGCCTCCCAGCCGGCTTAGAGAAGCAATTCCCGAAGAATCACATGCAGTCGATGACCATTTCTGGTGCCAAGGGCAGCGGCGTCAATGCCAACCTTATCTCGTGCAACCTAGGTCAGCAGGTTCTTGAAGGCCGCCGGGTTCCACTCATGGTCAGCGGAAAGTCCCTCCCCTGCTTCCGACCCTTTGATGTCGACATTAGGGCAGGAGGGTATATCGTACAGCGGTTCTTGACTGGGATCAGGCCTCAGGAGTACTACTTCCATCACATGGCTGGCCGAGAAGGGCTGATTGATACGGCTGTCAAGACCTCCCGTTCCGGTTACTTGCAGAGATGCCTGACTAAGGGCATGGAGGGTCTGAAAGTTGCCTATGATGGTACAGTCCGGGACGCCGACGGTTCGTTGGTACAAGTTCTTTATGGTGAGGATGGACTGGACGTGTCTAGCCAGAAGTACCTCACCGATTTTGGCTTCCTGCTTCACAACCTCGACTCGCAACTTGCCCAGGTCAACTACGCGGACCCAGCCACTCAGAGTCTCTTCCAGCACAAGGACGACATCGTCAAGCAGATGAAGAGCGCCATCCGTAGCGCAGGGCGCCACCACGCGGCGACCGATCCTGTCACCGCGTATCTTGATCCCGCACGGTTCGCATTTGCTACCTCGGAGAAATTCTTCAAGAAGATGACCGAGTACATTAAGAAAAACCAGGATGGGTTGATCAAAGAAAAAGGCACCGACAAGACCAATTCCCTCAACCTCATCCCCCGGAAGACCGCAGAGAAGGTCCTAGCTGCCAAGTACCTGCGAAGTCTTGTTCAACCGGGTGAGCCGGTTGGCATCGTTGCAGGACAGAGCGTGGGAGAACCCAGCACTCAGATGACACTTAATACCTTCCACTTGGCGGGTCACTCGGCTAAAAATGTGACCTTGGGTATTCCTCGTCTCCGCGAGATCCTCATGACCGCTAGCGCAAAGATTTTGACTCCTACCATGACGCTTGTGCTCAACGAAGAGCTATCGCATCGCGATGGTGAACGATTTGCCAAGTCCCTCAGTGTCCTTCCTCTTGCGCATGTCGTTGATAGAGCCGTCGTCAGGGAACATGTCGGCAAGGGGGTGGCATATCCATCTGCTAAGATCTACAACATACGGCTGCACTTCTTTCCCTCTCAAGAATATACCCAAACCTATGCGATCAGCATCGCAGACGTTCTGGACACCGTGGAGAAGGAGTTCATGCCGACCCTGAGCAGGCTGGTGACCAAGGAGATCCAGAGGCGGCGGAAGGAAAGAGGCACTGTGCCTGACATCGGTGCCTCCGCCGGAGCCGTAGAGATGGCCAGACCAAACGGCGGCGACCAAGACGGAGACGAGGAAGTGGACCCCGAATCGGACGACGACGGTGACGGCGACGCTACAAACGCTAAGCAGAAGGCTAACAGGGATGCCTCAGGCAACTACGAGGCCAATGACGACGACGACGACGCGATCCAGCGGCAGATGGATAAGGACGCCACGCCAGATCAGGACGGCCATGAGGTTGATTTTATTGACGAGGCCTACGGCGGTAGTCCAGAGCCCGACTCGTCTGAGCGCACTGACGAAAGCAAGGAGAAGCCTGCGCGTCGTGAGACGCGCATCAAGACTGACAACAAACACGTGTCTCGCTTCCGGTGCGACGAGGTGGCGGGCGAGTGGTGCGAGTTCACGCTCGAATTTGACTCGTCCATCCCCAAGATCTTGATGCTTAGCATTGTCCAAAGGGCCGTCCGGCAGTCTCTGGTCCAATACATCGACTTCATTGGGGAATGTACTTTCGTCACGAAGGAGAAAATGGTGGACCCGCGTACAGGCGACGAGACCGAAGTGCCGGTCGTGCACACCAAGGGCGTCAACTTGAAGGCGATGCAGCGCTACGGTGACTACATTGACCCGAACAGAATTGCGACCAACGACTGCGCTGCGGTCCTCCGGGTGTATGGCGTGGAAGCGTGTCGTCAGAATATCATACGAGAGCTAAGCGGGGTCTTCAGTGGACACGGCATCAGTGTCGACAGCCGCCACCTGAACCTCATCGCAGACTACATGACAAGTAAGAAACCACCAGGTTGATGTTGACAGTAGAATAGAGAGAGAAAGGGAATGCGGAGGTGGAATTAATTACTAACATGGACTTAGGGAACGGCGGCTTCACGCCATTCAATCGCAACGGCCTCAAAGGGAACGTCAGCCCCCTCGCAAAGATGTCATTCGAGGTATGCCACAATAGTTTCGCAGTTAGTCTTTTTGCTTCGACATTTTTTCTGATTTAAGCTCGCAGACGACTCTCGGTTTCCTGAAGGATGCTGTGCTGGACGGCGACTGGGACAACCTCTCTAGCCCGTCATCTCGCATTGTGCTGGGCCGGCTCGGTACTGTTGGCACTGGCTCCTTCGACGTGCTGACCAAAGTACCGACCGGTCGAGTCGAAGCCGGCCCGGTGGACGACGAGCTGTGAAGATGAGAACCGGATGGGTCGATGTCTCTATCTGTTCACTGTCCGATATACCCGTAGCATCTCCAGGCGTTAAAGTCTGTCTGTCCTCCCGAAATAAATGGGTTTCAAGCTCGCATTTATCGCATTTATATTCAAGGCCCAAAAAAATCTATGCACCCCACTCAGTGAGGCCCAAGCTGGTCGCTCCAACCCTCGAGCCTGTAGCTAGCAAAGGGAAGAGGCGCCGAGGATGGTTTAGATTAAATGGCTTCCAGCAAGTCGGTCGATCGACATTGCCGAGCACCGCACTGTACCACCCCTACACCCCCGCGCTATTCCCCTCCCCTTTTTGAAACATTTCCATGCCGAGGCCACCCGGCAGCCATCAACCCGCCTGAGACTCTTGATCCCCGCATCGCCTCCACTTATCTACTTGACTCTCTGTCTTCCTCTTCCAGTGTCGAGTAACAGCTTCACACACGTCCCTCTCCTCCGGGCGCATCACTCCCAATAACCCAGCCTCCCATCCCTTCGTTTCACACCAGGATAGACTGGTCTTTCTCGACCCACGAGCGACGATGACGCCGAAGATTACCCTGTACCTCGACACCGTAAGCCCATTCGCGTACGAGGCCTACCACATCCTCCGAGTGAGCCACCCCGGCAGCAGGCTGGCTTCCGTGGAGACGTAAACTGATGAACCGGCAGCACGACGCCACGTTCAGCGGCTGCCATGTGACCTACGTACCCATCTTCCTTGGGGGCCTCATGAATATGGTGAGCACTTCCCATATAAGAGTACCAATGCGACCCGGACAGGAAACACGGGCTAACAAATGCTCTCTCCCGCGGGGCAGTGTCGCAACACTCCACCCATACAGATCAAAAGTGAGTCGGAGGATATACCAGAAGGGGAGAATAGGGGACACATCAGTTTGACGGCTGCGCGTAGACAAAGACAAATGGATCGACGTGGAGCGCTTGCGGTGGGCGAGAGCTTTCTCTGTTCCCATGGCTGCGACGATGCCACCTGAATTTCCGCCGTTGACGCTAGGCATCATGCGAGCATTGGCAACCGTGGCCTACGCCGACGGTGACGATCAGGGTCGCTTGACCAAGGCCTTGGACGTGCTTTTTAGCAAGTACTGGGTCGAGCAGGCCCCCACATACCGGCCTGAGGTACTACGGAGTATCCTCTTGGGGTTGTTCGGTGAGCACGAGGCCGATAAGTGTATGTGCCCCCCGCCTCCCATGTCTCTGCTCGTTTAACCCGCACCTCGTGTTACCATGATGCATGCCTGCCACGTACGCAATTTGCAGCAAGCAAACACTGACTGCCTTTGTCGTATAAACAGTATTGGCGGATGCCGCCAGTGTGGGCAAGAAGCAGTTGCTAGAGAATACCAGCAAGGCCTTCGATAATGGTGCCTTTGGCCTCCCTTGGTTTGTCTGCACAAACTCAGACGGGAAGACGGAGGGATTTTGGGGTGTAGACCATATCGGACAGGTGGTAGAGTATCTCGGATTATCAAGGCCTGGTCAAAGTGGTTGGAGAGCAGTGCTATGAGCGCCGACGGAAAGCCCGGCTCTCCGGCGAGCACTGCGTCTCAAGCACCAGAGTATTGGAAGTGACACGGCGCGCAGTTAGTTGTTTATCCTTCCAAGTGGGTAGACAACGCGGGACGCGCCGTGACGCGCCATGTTTACATTTGTGCCTTGGGACTACGGGCGCGTCGGGTTCATTCGGTCACAGCCAAAGACATGTTCATAATCAGGCGTTCATTGGCAGCTATCCCATGCTGCGATTAATGTACATTCCCAGTGTAAACCATCGCATCAAAAACGCCGTGTCCCCTTGTGCCATGAAGATCCATCGTCAGTCAAGGCGTCCCGAAATGTGCTGACATCGAAAACCACCCAAAACCCCGGTCGTGAGAAAGACATTAAAGTCGTCGCTTAGTTGCGCTCACCACGGAGGCGGCGGGCGAGCTGGATGTCCTTCGACTGGATGGTGACACGCTTGGCGTGGATGGCGCACAGGTTGGTGTCCTCGAAGAGCGAGACAAGGTAAGACTCGACCGACTCCTGGAGGGCGCCGATGGCCGACGACTGGAAGCGGAGATCGGACTTGAAGTCCTGGGCAATCTCACGAACCTATTGAGCCACGCGTCAGTAAACTTAATTGAAAAATAGTAATGCTTTCTGCGGGGGTACGACATACCAGGCGCTGGAAAGGGAGCTTGCGGATGAGCAGCTCAGTCGACTTCTGGTAGCGACGAATCTCACGAAGAGCGACGGTACCAGGCTTATAGCGGTGGGGCTTCTTGACACCGCCAGTCGAGGGGGCACTCTTGCGGGCGGCCTTGGAGGCAAGCTGCTTGCGGGGAGCCTTGCCACCAGTGGACTTACGGGCGGTCTGCTTAGTACGAGCCATTGCTATTGGGAATGGAAATGGTAAAAAGTTTGATGGTTGGCGCGGTGCGCGATGGTGGTTTTGATGGCTGCTGTGGGGGAGTGCAGGAAGGTGAGTGTGATGGTGTGAGTTGAAAGAGGGAAGAAGCGGGTGGGGGGTGGGAGGTTTAAGTAGGTAAATTTTCGGGGTCAGCTGCCGGCTGATTTGGGGGGGGGTGGCCGAGTGATTGATCTAGCCGGCCCTCTTTTTTTCGTTGATGCGTGCACGCAAAAATGGGCGTCTTTTGGGCCGAAAATGGTGTCAGGTTTCGCGTGCAAAGGGATGCTTGATTTAGGTGGCAGATTGGGGCGCCGGAGCGGGAAGTGGTCACTGCGCCCCTGGTCCTGATTTTCGATTGGCCAGAAATTAGAATCAGCCGAAGCAGGGGCCACTTGTCGCCAGAACCATCGAGTAAGCGTCTAAGTGTAATGTGACGTTTTGCAGGTCCCGGATTTGGATTTTGGATGCACGGCAGCCTGCAGCTAGCCGATCGACTTTGCTGCGGCGTGCTAAGCTCTATGGGTCAGGATGCAGAGCCTCAGGGCATTTGGCAGGCACAGACAAGAGGGACCCAAAGAGCCTTTGCCGAGCGCAGAGCAATCTGAGAGGCTACTCAACCATCGCCTCCTTCTAGTGGAGGGCTTGCTCTTAGCCCTTCTCCTCCCCGACGATGCTGGCGTTGGAACGCGGGGCTTCCGGCCTCTGCTCCGGTGCCTAATTGCACTACCAGCTCTCTTAGAGCAACCTGAATACCTAGGTGCCTTTGGTGCATAGGTTCGAGTTTAGAAATTCCGGGGTCCAACTACATATATCAAGCACGGGTTGGGGGGCTTTGCTTGTTTTCTTTTCCTCTCGCCATCTGTGCCGTTGTAGCCAGGCTCAACTTTTACCTGGGGTGGGCTCTAGAGGGTCGCCACCGCCCAGCTACTTTGTAACTCAACCGCAACCATGCCGGGCAGCAGACGCCGGCAGACGCCGGCGACAAGCTACGTCCAAGGTTTTTTTGTTGCCAAATCCTGGCCGCGAACGGCTTTGCGCGGACAAAGATCCAACGTGGGCTTATCTACGTATGAAGCTTGTGTGGCAAGCGGGCATTCGGGTACAACACACAAGACATCGGATCTAATTATGTGGTATTGATTCGATCTTGGCGGGCAAGACAGAGGTGTCTCGATTTCATACGTAATGAGTTCAAACCCGCTACTACTTGCCTGTAGTATTGTGAATAAATGTTTGCGAGAGTGGCCCGGCCAGGTGTAGGTACCAAGGTAGTATGGGGCGGGCGGGTCGCAAGAAGCGGCAGGAAGGAGAGGGCGAGTACCTTACCTCCACGCGTCCGCTCCAGTTGCCCTTCGATTTCGCTACCTCTATACCTGGCTCCAACGACAAAGAACGGCCGGGTTAGCAGTCAGTGTGACCGCAGGGGTAAGGAAAGCCTAGGCCAAAAAGCATTGGGCGGGGCCGTGCGGCGCATCAGAAAATCGAATCAAGCATAGTGTGTCACCAACGGCGTGTTTATTTTTTCCATGGGCAAAAATCGGTACCATGCGCTCCTACCCCAATTTCTGGCGCGTCGCCCCTGCTTGATGTGGGGCGGTCCCGCGCCAAATCAGCAAAATCAACCAGATCAGTGATTTGATCCAGACGGCTGCCGCCCGCCCCTCCCACCTACTTAAAGCTCGCCCTTCCCCGCGTTCCTTCTCCTCCTGCATTCAGCTCTCAGACACGGTCACGCATCGCGATCAACAGTTGTATTAACACATCTTATCTCCAATCACTTATCTCCCTCTACCAACATGACTGGACGCGGCAAGGGCGGCAAGGGCCTCGGCAAGGGTGTAAGTCTCTCTACAGCTGTTCATCTTGGTTACTATGCTGCACGCATTGTGTCTGTACCTCAGCTAACAGTTTCAGGGTGCCAAGCGCCACAGGAAGATTCTTCGTGACAACATCCAGGGTATCACCAAGGTACGTCTATTCTATCATTGAGCTGCGCGGCCGTCATACTAATTTTCTCCAGCCTGCTATCCGCCGTCTGGCGCGTCGTGGTGGTGTCAAGCGTATCTCCGCTATGATCTACGAGGAGACTCGTGGTGTCCTCAAGTCTTTCCTCGAGGGTGTCATTCGGGATGCTGTCACATACACTGAGCACGCCAAGCGCAAGACCGTCACCTCTCTTGACGTTGTCTACGCTCTTAAGCGACAAGGCCGCACCCTCTACGGTTTCGGTGGTTAAGCAATGTTACGATTCACGGCTTATGATTGCTTTTCGGGGTCGGTTTGGTTGGTTTGTCACGAGACTCATGGGAACTGGTTTTTGCTTTTCGGGGTTATGTACCATAGGGCAATCAGGGTGTTCTACACGGATGACATAATTGAGTCTCGGCTGCGGCCGTGCATTGATCAACACTTTTCTTGCTCCCTTTGACAGGCTGGTCTGATGATCTCTGGTCTTGATGTTGGCCCAGCACAAAGTTCTCGTCCCGGGCAGTGGGTGGTTCTGTAGCTATCTGAGCAGGCTCCTGAGAAAGGATTTACTTGCTAGCGGGTCTGTGATCTGTCCCCGTAGTCTGCTAGGTGGCGTACTGTTCACCATAATATAATCCTTCCCACCGCCGGTACCCTTGGTATTCCA
The DNA here is from genome assembly GCA_021432635.1 of Thozetella sp. PMI_491. Lineage (NCBI taxonomy): Eukaryota > Fungi > Ascomycota > Sordariomycetes > Chaetosphaeriales > Chaetosphaeriaceae > Thozetella > Thozetella sp. PMI_491. The sequence continues at coordinate 1,075,034 of MU270035.1, forward strand.
CTTTAATGCTCACGTGACCTGATTGTTTGTGGAGATGCAATGCCGCCTTGTACATCATTCCAGCCCTATTCAAGCTGCCTCACCACTGCAGGTTGGAGCAGCTGATGATGCTACACAGGGCCCGATTGTTTATATACTTTCTTTCTCGCACTCATAGCCGTCCTCTTCTCTTGCTATTAGTAGCTTATGCCTTTCTAGGTAACACCATATTTTAGATCCTCATCCTAATACACTTAGTGAGCACGAGTGTCTGTCCTCTGCTCGCTCCAGTGCTGTGTGACCTTACGTTTATAATTTCACGTACTATTTCATATCCCTAGGCAGGGGGTTAGTTAGCATTGGAGAGTGTCTGATATGTCTGCCAGTTGAAGTATGTCTATGCAGTTATAACTATGTCTATGCACTTTACAGACCTGTAGATGCAATGACAGCTACGAGAAGTGAGATACAATATCTGCAGTGCGCGGTAAATCTTTACTGCACTTGGGAATAAAGGAGTGAATAAGTAGTAGGTACCTTATTCTATTTGACACCAAGTGGTGGAGCGAGTGCTGCCTGGCTATTCCTCGTTGCTTGCTGTCAGCTCTGGTTAATAGAGCCTTAGTAAGAAAGACCATGTCTGGTAGTAAAGAAGGGGACCTGTATAGCCGCCTCAGCGAAGCAACCATGAACCGCCTACGAGTCCTTCTCAAAGCTAGGGAGCTTCCCTGCCGGGCATGAATCAGTAGGGAAGCCTCGAGGTAAGGCAGAGCTTCAAATTCACCTAGAATGACCACTGGCGACGCCAGAAATCCTTCCGCCCTTGTTTTAAAAAGATATAACTCTTATATATAATATAAGCTATAAGAACCAGTCTAGATATAGCTGCAGTGCTTATGCGAGACGCTTATTGTCATTGCCGCTGGCCCTGACCACAGATCAGACCACCTGCTGCGAGCTTTACGAACGAGCAGATGGCCACAGCTGCCCAGCAGCTGCCCAGTCATTGATCTCTGTGCGGCTACGTACACTAAGATCGGGGACAGCAGAAGAGCTGTAGGCGCCCAGAGGCCCCAGCTCCCTGGATATACCCCTGATCAGAGCCGGGGAGCAGCTTCGCTGCTTCCTCTTCCCTGATCTCCATCTTAGAGTCTTTTAGTCAACCACTAGAGTATGGTCAACCAGTCTCATACTGCGCCAGTGATCCTCGCCGTGACACTTATATATATAATCGCCTGCCTGGTATTGCTGAACAACTACTTATAATTGTTAAAGCTTTATATATATTAACCATACACCCTCTCTTATGCACACACCTTCCAGTTCAGTAGCTAAAGCTTGAAATTAATATATATAATAATATAACTCAAGTCTTCCTCTTTTACCTATTTTAAACCCAGCTCTCTATCTATCGCTCTGTAATTATAACCCTCTCTGTAACAGTATGTTACATTGAGATTTTACTCTAAAGTCTAAAAACAAATAGCACCGCTCACACGAAAAACACAACTAACACATCTCCTATTTCTTACGTCTTTATTGGCACAGTTCTAATTCACAACCAAATAGATATTATACACATACTACTGGCAGATTGGGGTCATAGATTGCTGCACATGGGGTCTGATGACGTGTCAATTGCTCCTGTAATCATGCAGGACACTCTCAGATTCAGACGACAGGAAGCGCCAGAATTTTTCACTCGGCAAGCCACGGCACAGATATTATATCTCAGCTATGATAGCTTTAGGTGGCTAACAAGTACCATCCGGTAAATCAGTATGATAGTTATCAGGGAAAGTCCTATAAGGAGCAATGTAAGTTGACACTTCAGTGACAATAGCGACCCCAATACCTTTAATCCTAACATTATCTGAGGTAAGGAAGGGAACATCGCCTAATATGAATTCCCCACTGGCAGAAAAGGGTCTGTCGATAATTATAGGCCTGTTCCAGTCAAATAGGGTGGTACATTACTACATGCAGACCTAGGAAGGGAGATGCTTATTTCCCAGGCCTAAAGGAGGCTGATTCTGGCAAAATAAGATGACTTCAAGGTTACCATATCTAAGTGGTGCCTCACTTGTTTCCCGGAATACATCGAAGCAGTACCTCTTAGGGTACAGGTGATAGTAATATACTGGTCAATTAGATCTTCTGCTATTGCCAGCAGACTGTATATCAGATCTTGCTCGTTACTTACCCGCAGCTTAATTAGCATCTCTAAGATCGGGGCTATTCTTCACGGAATAGAGAACAGTTGAACTTTAGACCTGTCTTAATTACGTCCTGGTAGCCTGATCGAAACCTGAGCATGCTAATGGTTGCAGCCCAAGCATAAACATCGGAGATTCTCACATTTTCGCTGTGCCTCACATCTCTAATATTCTCCATGTATGCGAGTTACCCGGATGTAAAATCACAGTGACTTTGTTATAGTTCGGGCGCCGGTAAGTCAGACGAAGCTCACCACATAGTAAATAGCTGCTCTGCCACGTAGGGGACAAAAAAAAAAACACCACACAGAAAATACACCGTCATCAAATCTCGCTTACCATACACATCCTCATTTAAAACACCAGCAATTGCATCACCATTTTGACCACTATGAGGATAAAACTGGACTGGAATGTAGTTTACCTTCTAGAAAAGGTGTTTCTCTAATTTTCTCCTTCTAATTTGCTTGTTTAAGTATGCTGTTACACTATGATACACCCCGACGAGCTAAGGTCTGGGGAGTGACCGAGTTACTCTTCGAGAAAGGCCTTCTTGGTCGCGCTACTAGTCAGCATATTAAAGCAGATATCTTTAACTTCTTTAGCATTAAGAGAAGAGAGAGGCTGGATTTTCTATACTTCGTTCCTGGACCTCTGATAAAGAGATCCTGGAGTTAGAGACTAAAGAAGCTACCCGGCAATGCTCTGACCCAGATACCCATACTCTTGGCAACAACCCTTAGCAACTAGATAATCATGGCCGGGATAAAGCCTTTATAGATACTAATAAAGAGCTTGTTAAGCACCTTAGGAAAAAAGAGCTACAAGAAGCAGCTAGATTAGGCTTTTAAGATCTTGCCTCTTCTGCTAACCATAAAGAAGAGGTATCTCTTAAGACACTCCATCATTATTTATGAGATCTTATCCGTGCCACGCACCAGTTTTACTCATTGCCGCACACTTGACTCCACAATTGACTCTATTTAGCGCTTAAAAATTTAGCGTATATTCAGCTACAATAAACCACTTACTCTAGAGAAGGTACCTTAGTAACTTAGGTAGGCTAAGTAGATAGGGATTGGTACCTATATTTGCCTATGCTAGGCGATTTAAGAGGGGGGTTAGAGGGGTCTCCCCCCGAGATGCTGGCTATGCTGGCTATGTTGGGTACGCTGGGTACGCTGGGTACGCTGGGTACGCTGGCTACACTACCCTACCTAAAGTACCTAGTCTTTCTCCTCTGCCCTCGGAATTCGAATAATATCCGTTCTATTTTATTGTAGAAGAATCTATGCTAAAAATTTAAGCGCTGAATAGAGTTAATTGTGGAGTCAGGTGTGCGGTGCGGAGTAAAAATGGTGCGTGGCACGGATAAGATCTCTTATTTATAGCTAATATCTAGCTATTGTCACAGTCCGTGCGCTGCCCGCGCCGAGCTTTTTCCGAAGCCCCACTTCGCGGGGCTCAGTGGCCTGTGCGCCCACCCCACCTGTAAATAGCTGCGCAACGCTTCGCGCTGCGCGCTCTCCTCTTTTTTCCTCACCTTGAGATAGCCTCAATTGACTGGTTTAAGGTGGCTTTTTGACCACTCCTTCCATCAACTAGGAGCGTGACAGCTATACCCTATCTTAGAAGGAGATACTCTCTGAAGAGACTACCAAAGCTTGTCTTACCTGGATTAAGGAAGTAAAACAACTCAGTAACTTCTAGAATAAAGCCTTAAGGTATAATTACTTCTTTATTAACAAGGTTCACTTTAGTTTCTAAGGTTAACACCTAGGAAAGATTCTCTAGAAACCTAATAAGAGAGATAAGTGATAGATTATTAGTCTAAAGGAGTAAGAGAGAGACTAAAAGTATTATTATATTAAAAAACACTCTAGCTATAATAAGAGCTATTAGAAGCTCCTCTATATAGTTTGTTAAAAGGTATGATGAGTAATCAATTTTGATGACGTAAGCAGTGGAATGCACATGAAAAGTGGGTCCGGCCAGTGGATCTTTTAGGGTGGAAGTGTAAGTGTATTTTAGTGTGTGTGTGAAAGGATAAAGATCCAAGATTTAAATCAGGGAGCAAAGCTACGTATATATAGACCATATAGCCCCACTAATTACCATATTAAGATGGCCCATCTTTTACTATATTAGTATACTCGTAAAGACCAGCGTATAAAACGCTCGCTTGTATTTAAAACGCTTCATCTTCTTACGCGTTTTATACCCTTACTAGTGGATATATATTAAAAGGGCTTAGCGTATGTTTTAGTCTGTTTTAGGCGTTTTTATATGGTATAGTTGTTTTGTATGGGAGGTAGCCGTTGTGTGGAATCGTGGATGCTTTAAGGCGTGTGGTTGTTTTTACTCGCGTGGATCTTTTATAAATATAGGGCTTTCTTGCCTGCCCTAGAGGTATGTCGCCCGTGCGTTTTATAATATATATTTTAGGATCCATATTTAATAGTGGGTTATATATTAACAAAAGCTATATTATATCTTAAAATAATAATTAAAATAAACTACTTACTATTATTAGCTAGAAATAATATATTATTAACTATATAAAAATTAAAACCTATTATATATTATAAACTAGACAAACTATATAAAATAAATAAAGCTAAGGCTTACCTAAAATATTAAAGTAAAAAAGTTTATTATATTAAAGACTAAGAAGAAATAATAATATATATCTATTATAAGAAATACTTATCCTTTTATATACTACTACTTTTAAAATATATAAAAAATCAGGATAATAGGCTTAACTATTAGCTATAAAAATTATATAATAATTACTTTAAAAATAAAAAGAAATACTAGTTTATAAGCCTAAATAACCCTAGATATAATATATATATTAAGGATAATACCCTATATATAAAATAAAAACCCTTTAATATATAATAACTAGAGAAACTCTTATAACTAAATATCTTAATACCTATATTTAAATAATTAAACTACTTTAAATAATACCTTATAATAATATATTATAATAATTAGGGCTGTGATTTTAGTTAGTTAGTTTAGTTTTTAC